>PVKA01015353.1:0-50261 GCA_004027165.1 Ctenomys sociabilis
CCTCCCCTCCCCTCCCCACGCCTCCGTTTCTTTCTTTTTCCCCTTTGGTCTTTTTGAGATAGGCTCTCGCTATGTAGTGTAGGCTGGCCTTGAATTTGCTTTGTAGCCCAGGCTGGCCTCAGGCTCCCTGGACTCCTCCTGCCTCAGCCTACCAAGTGCTGGGATTACAGGCATATGCTACCACACATGGTCAAGAGCATTCTTTCTAGGCCCTTAGGTAGGATTGTAGCATGGGAACTTGGTTCCCACACGGAGGTAGAACAAACTTCCTTCTGGAGGCTCTAGGAGCTGGTATGGGTTTGGCTTAGCACGACATCTGAAACATAAGTGCCTGATGCCCGGTGGCATCTGGGCTTTGCATGGCCAGCAGATGGGGGCAGCAGTCTCAGGGGCTGGATCTTGGAGCTGGCCTTTGTTGGGCCTCCCAGCTGTCAGCCTCCAGTCTGGGCTCCTGTGCAGCTTGTTCTTAGGAGTGGCTCTGGGACTCTTCCCTTGGCAACTTGCCAGTCCACTTACCTTTGAGGCTCAGTGCTCTGTCCCTTGGTTACACTGGTATTGAGGACAAAGGGAATATTTTGTTAAGAATGAAAAGTGTTCTCTGGATCTTGACCCTCCCACAGATTTTTTTTTCCAGCTACTTAGAAGTTACTGAATATTAACAGAATGTGTCAAAAATAACATTCTTCTAGTTGGTTCTGCTCATTGAAGGGTGAAAGGCTTCTCTGGCAGTTTAGAAAGAAGTTTTGTAAGCCTGGTAGTAGGGGTGTGGACACAATTCCATGAAACATTGTCCTTGGGCAGGGTCATGTCTTAGTGTCTTCAGGGTGTTCAGGGTCTCACTACTAGAAGGACTCTAGTGATCCGCCTGCTTACAGCCTCCCAAGAGCTGGGATTACAGCTGTCACCACACCCAGTCTCAGTTGCCATCGGGGCCTACTTTGGCCCCTGAGCCTGCTCGCAGGTGCTTTAATCTGCTGAGCTCTTTGGGCAGCTGTTTTGCTTTTTTAAAACAAAAACAAAAAACGGGGTCCTGCCATACAGTTCATTGAAAATCCTGCCACCTCAGCTCCCAAGTCCTGGGCTCTAGGCCTGCAACGCCGTGGCCAGCCTGGGCACTGCCATCCCTTTTTTTTTTTTTTTTTTTTTGTCTTTTTGAGACAGGGTCTCACTGTGCAGTTCAGGCTGGCCTTAAGCTCACTTTGTAGCTCAGGCTGGTCTCGAACTCACAACAATCCTCCTGCCTCAGCCTCCCTAGTGCTGGGATTACAGGCATGCGCCACCACACCCAGCTACTGCCATCTCTTAGAGCAGCAGTCTCTGACCTGATTCCAGTTACTTTACGAGAAGCAATGTGATGTTTCAGGAAAGCATTGGTACATGTACAAATGTCTTTTGTCAGCTTGTTTGTTTTGGTTTGGTTTTTTTTGAGACAGAGTCTTGCTATAAAGTTCACACTGGCCTTTAACTCACTATGTAGTCCAGGTTGGCCTCTTAACTCTCAGCAGTCCTTCTGCCTCAACCTCCTGGGTGCTGGGACTCAGGTGTGAACTACCATGTGTGGCTTATCAAGTTTTATCATAGTCTTTAATGTAGAAAATACTAAGAATTAGTAGCCTTTAATGTTGTCTGGGCTGGAACTTCAAGGCATAAGTTATCTAGAAAAAGTTGGCAAACACAAGAACCTAAGGAATTTGAATGAAAAGCAAGGTTGTGCAGTCAGTTCTATGTACTGGTGGAGCTGGGGTGCTAAAAAACGGCTGTAGGCTGCTTTCACCAAGACCTTCTTCCCCTGTGGCAAGAAGCCCAATAAAGCACTGAGCCCTGGGCAGGGCCCAGGGGCAGGGAGTTCTCCCTTGAGTGCAGTGCGTTGTGTGACCCTCCCTGAAGGTGCTGTGCCAGGCAGCGCACTCCCAACAGGGGAGGCCACCCTCACCCTGCACGGCCACCCTCACCCTGGAGGCCCGCATCTAGCTGCACTTTGGGCTTCACTTGGTGTAAGTAGAATCACTGTGAACAGAAATGCCAGGCAGTATTGTGTGGAGGCATAAATTTACTCAAAGAAATGCCTATTGTTGCTCCTGGCTAAATATTAATTCCTGTTTCCAGGCAGTTTGCTGATAAATGAGACAGGTGTCTCTCGTTCCACCCAAAACAACAAAATCTGCCAGAAAAAAAATGATTGAGGATGGGTAGGCATGTTTCAAAATGATTAAAATGGCACTTGCACAAGAACTGTTCTTCACATCCCAGGGGTTTCCTGCCTCAGGCATAGGGGAGGCATTCCGCCAGCAACTTGCCCCCAGGGTACTCTTGTGGCATCTCTTCCCCAAAATGTACCCAAAACCTCACAGAAGAATAAAAACTCAATGCAGCCAAACCACTGCAGAGTCAAGAAACAAACATATTATAGTCCAGCTAAAAATAGAATGACCTTCTCTGCCTTGAAAAGAAAATGAAATTCATTTAATCAAAGAGACAAAGGTCACCAGAGCCAGATGATTTCACTTTTAAAAGAGCCCTGCTGCCCCTTGCCTCTGAGCTGGGGACCCCACATGTGGTGTGGGAGGGAAGGAAGCCGCCAGCAGCCTGGCTCTCTCCAGATGCTGCCCACCAGAGGTCAGCCCCGAGTCAGGTGTGAGTTATGATCAGCAAGGCTGGGAAGAACAAAGCAGCTGTCTTTGTTTCACAAGACAGAAATAGGTACTGGCTTCTGTCTCCCCACCTGCCACCCACATGCCACAGATAGGAAGGCCACATGGCCTCCTCTTACTGCACGTGTGCACATTTCCGAAGTTGGTGCCAAATGTTTTATTGATAAGAGCTAAGCCGGGGCCAGGGAGATGGCTCAGTGGAATAACTGCTTCCCTGGCAAGCACAAGGGCATGAGTTCAATCACCGGTTCCACAAAAAAAAAAGATAAGAGCTAAGCCTAGGGCTTTTACAATACAACACAGATGCTGCAGGATGACAGGGTCATAGGTGTCCTCTAATCCTCAGCACCTGGTGCAGTGCCTAATACAAATGAATAAATTTAATTGGAAGAAAAATCATTTAAGAAGCCAAGCATGGTAGTGTACACCTGTAATTCCCACACTCAGGAGGCTGAGGCAGGAAATTATGCAAGTTTCAGACCAGCCTGGGCTACATAGTGAGACCCTATCTTGACAAAACAAAAAAAGAAAAAGCATTTGAGTCCAGAAATAATGAAATGAAACAGGAGCTCAACCCTTTTTTAAAAATGTATTTGTTACAGGATCTCACTACACAGCTTGGACTCATAGTGATCCTCCTGGTTTGAGCCTCCCCAGTGCTGGGATTACAGACCTGCACCACGCCCAGTCTTGTTGGCTCAGACACCTGGGGGCAGGGCCAGTGTCGCATGTGGTGCTGGGGATCAGACCCAGGCCCCTGTGCTTGCCTAAGCAGGCACTTAGTCTACTGACCTATCTTGTGGGTCCTCAACTCTTGATGAATTCATTATCTCTCTTATCTTTCAGAGTCGGAGTTGACAAACCTAGCAGGATTATACCGAGATGAACGATTGAAGCAGAAAGCAGAATCACTAAAACTTGAAAACTGTGAAAAACTTTCCAAACTAATTGGTCTCCGCAGAAGTGGCTGAGAGGAAGTTGGGTCCCACACAGTGTTGGGTTTTGTTACTTATTACTATTTATGTTCCTAATTCCATTTTATATTACAAAATTAGGACCTGATGAACATTTTCCTATTTGCTAGTTTGTTGGGCAGTGTTGCAGACAATTGAGCATGAAGCCAGACAGTCATCAGAGCAATCTTCCATGAGCAGGGAGGCCCTGTGGGTTACCTGAATAGCAGAGTATTTCTCCTAGCCCCTGCTCCATGCCTACCTGGCCTTTGTGAATGCAGTTCAGGGCAGCAGAGTGCATACAAATCTTCTTTTCCTGTGACTGATCTAATTACAGAAAAGCTGCCTATTTTCAGCCTAATGTGGTGACATGCTCCTATAAGATCTTAGCATTCAGGAGGCTGAGGCAGGAAGATCACCAAGAATCTGAGGTCAGCCTGAGACACTACATAGTTAGTTTAAGGCCAGCCCAAACTATATAGTGAGACTCTGTCAAAAAAAAGGATCTATTTGGGATTTAGAAAGATGGATTTTCTTCCTTCCCTTCTTTGGCAAAGCCTCATGTACAGGCATCTCTGGGCTTAGCCAAAGCAGCTTCATGTTATTTACAACATCCGCCAAGAATTAAACTTCTTTTTCCTTGGAGTCATCAGCACTCTAAGTAATCAACCTTTGGAACTTTTTCCTACTCAACTTTCCATTTTCTAAGGGGAATGTGGGGAAACTAAAGCCCATTGTTTTCTATTTTTTTCCAACCTCTGTTCAGTCAAGGAACACTAGCAAACTGCCTGACTTGAGGTTCTTTTATTTTCTTAATACTCTCTCTGGCAGTGGGTCCAGAAAAAAATTGAAGATTGAAATAGTTCAGTAGACAGCTCAATAGTGTAAAGGAGGGCCAGAGAGAAGCTACAATGGAAGCCCATGTTTACGCTACTTGGTTCATGTCCCGTCTACCATAGGAAGCAGAGAATCTCCTTTGAATGATTTCTCCTTGGTGACATCGCTTGGAGTCATCACACTCAAGCCGAGTCCCCATACCCATAGAGGTGCCCTGGCCAGAGCGGAGAGGCAGCATTGGCAGCAGCCGGCTGTGACTCAAGCCTGGGAGGGGCGGGGGCCTGTCCAGTGATGCCCCCAAAGCCATATTGTATAGCCCAGTGCCCTGTTGCTTGTGGCATGAGGTGCTTTCTCATTCACCATTTACTGAGAACTTACTCTAAAGCAGGGACTCTCATGTGTATTTTACTTCAGCCTCCTCATAACTCTGGGAAGGAGCTTTACCTGTTTTTATGAAAGAGAACATTGGCCCAAAGAGAATTGTCTGGGTCATACTGGGTCATTCTGGCCTGGATCATATGGTAGCCAGATGGTAGGGCAGTTGCCGAGTAGAAAGTGTAAGAATCACCTCCAATTCTCAGGGGACACTAGTCAGACTGGCAAAAAGGGCCCCAAGGATGCCTCTGTGCCTGCCATCCCAGAGCACCCCTGTATCTTTCTACAAATGCCCTGTAGTCATTCAGGACAGTTTCCCTGCTGGTCTCTAGGAAGCAGGGCCCCTCCCAACTTAAGTCCTGTATACAGAATAGGAAATCCTTTAGCCAGGCATGGTGGTGCATACCTGTAATCCCAGCACTTGGGAGGCTGAGGCAGGAGGATCATTGTGAGTTGGAGACCATCGTTGGCTAAAAAGTGAGCTCAAGGCCACCCTGAACTGCATATGAGACCCTGTCTCAAAAAGACCAACAAAACAAAGAAAACAAAACAAACAAAAAGGAAGCCCTTCAAAGGCAGGCAAGCCTTCCTGCCAGTCACAAGAATACGGTATCACTTAGGCTACATGGCACTGGGCCTTCCTATGGATTAAGCTGCCACATTACCCCAGAAACATCGTGTGGTTCACCGTGTGTGACACAGAGGTAGGAAATGGTTTCATAGGTAAAGTATGGAGCTTTTCGTGGCTATTAGGGGACATCTCAGCTACAGAGAGGCGGAACAGCTCTGGAAACAGCTACATTTTGCTGCCCAGTTGCCCAGGCTGGCCTCAGACTCATAATCCTCATGCCATAGCCTTCAGACCAGCTAGGATTACAGATGTGTGCTGCCAGTCTCAGTTTTCTTTTTCTTTTTTTTTTTTTTTTTTTTTTTTGGCGGAACCAGGGATTGAACTCAGGCCCTTGTGCTTGCCAGGGAAGCGCTTACTCCACTGAGCCATCTCCCCAGCCCTAGTTTTCTTTTTCTTTTTCTTTTTTTTTTTGGCAGGGGTGGGGGTGGGGGGGTGGGGAACGAGGCTTCCTTGACCTGTCAGTGATGGGAAATTTACCTATAAAATGTGCTTATGGAAAGTTCCTATACACATAAAAATCAAAGCTCTCCTCACCCTCAACCTCTGCTAGATAATGGGCCATAGTGAAACTAACCTGATGGTTAAAAGACCCTGCTCTAGATGCCCACACATAGCAGTTACGTCTTATGGACTTGTAGTAGTGCTGGCTTACCTGTGATGACGCTCACTAGAGGTGGTACTAACTCCATTAAATGCCATGCTCATGTCTATCCTTACAGCAGTGATGGTACTGTTCTGTTTATTACTAACAGGCCACACGCTCATGTCTGGCTTTTCTCAAACTATCCTTTGGCTGAAGGATAGTTTAACCTACTGTATTCAGTACTCTGCAGAAACTTGTTAAACTGTAGCTTCCTTGGTTTCTGATGGATTGTCTGCCAGTAGTGAAATAAGCTGCTTTCCTCTTCCTGGGTCCTTTGGAAGACTCCCTGGCAGCACAAACTTTAGGTGAAGCTGTTCCTGTTCTCAAGACTGGCTCGCAGCTGTGTGCTGGGAGTGGGGTGAGGAACAGGACTTGGGGCTTGCATACAACCCAAAGCTCTCCTTCCAATGATCAGCAGTGAAGGGGAGCAGAAAGCCTTCTCGTCACAATAGCGCCACACTGGAAGGAACCCACGTCTCTGGGGGTCACCTACTCAAGCCAAAAACTTCTGGGCTTCCGTGATCAGCCCCAGGCCTCAGAGGTTGGGAACAGTGACCAATAAGCAAAGGACATTGCCTGCTGCTGGAAATGACTAGAAACTGCAGTGATGCCAAGCCCCACCAGGACGTGAGCGCAGCAGCCTGGCCAAGTGGCACGCTCTTCTCATTTTCTGCCTGGCGCTGGCACAGCTGGCCGCACATCCAGCCCATCATCTGTGCATGCACTGCTCTGCAGGAGCCAGCGCCTCACATGTGTTTATTTTAGACTCATTGAAGGTATTGCCTTTGTGTGCTAATACATTTATTTTTGGAAAGGTTAAGTTATTACACATCTTATTTTTTAAACCTGCATTGCTGATACCTCATGCAGTGTCCATCAACTCCCCACCCATGTGTTAGCTATGAATGGCATCATTTGCATCCCTCTCAGTATTCTGAATTAGAGATGTGACTTCTGTGACCAGAGTCAGGGATGACATGGATGAAATCAACTCCTGGTGGAGTAAGAGTCCTCAAAACTCTGGTCACCTGATCTACTGCATCTAGATTGAGTGTATTTTAACAAAGTAAAACATTAAATGATTTTCTATAAAGAGGATGGTTTTCCTTTGTTCTTTGGCCTCTGCCTGCTGTAACACCCTTGGCACTGTACATGCTTGACCCCCTTGGAACCACTTGGCACTTGAGAAGCTATGACCACGGTTACAATCTTCCCTCTAATAGTGGGATTATTTGTGTTTATTCAGCATTGATGGTGTCATAAATTCCTTTTTGGGGGGCCAGGGAGATGGCTCAGTGGAATAAGCACTTCCCTGGCAAGTGCAAGGGCCTGAATTCAATCCCTGGTTCCGCCAAAACAAAAAATAAATTCCTTTTTTAAAAAAAAAAAAAGACCCTGTATTTGGTGCAGGGTCTCACTATGCAGCTTGGACTCCTAATGATCTCTCTGTTTTCAGTCTCCCTAGTGCTGGGATTATAGGCATACCCACATAGTCACTGTAGCTGGCTCAGTACACCCAGGGGCGTAGCCAGCCGGGCATGTGGTACCAGGGTTCAAACCCTGGTCCCTGTGCTTGCCTAAATAGGTACTTAACTGAGCTATCTCACCAGCCCACAAATTCCATATATTCTATCAGCTAACAGCAGCTGAAGCATACCAGAGTCAATCTACAGGTGAAGACTACACTTAGAATCAGACAAAGCAGGTATAGAAGCAAGCATGGTGTAGAAACTGAAGCCAGAGGGATCGCTGCAAGCTCAAGGCCAACCTGAGCTAAACATGAGACCCTGTGTCAAAAAAAAAAAAAACCAAAAAAGAAAGAAAAGAAAAGATCAGGTGTAATCCAAGTTCCTTGCTGGCTTTGTTCTCAGGTTCTCAGTAGCCCATATTTAGGAAGATCTTGGGGCTGGGGAGATGGCTCAGTGGAATAAGCGCTTCCCTGGCAAGCACAAGGGCCTGAGTTCAATCCCCAGTTCTGAAAAAAAAAAAAAAAAAAGTTTAGGAAGATCTTGATTTTAAAATACACTATTGTCAGGCATAGCAGTACACGGCTGGAAACATGGAGGGAAGCAAGAGCACAAGTCCCACCTGGGCATTTTAGGGAGACCTTCTGTCTTAGTTACTTTTATACTCATTGCTGGGACAAATACACTCAAAATGAAGGCACGCAAGGTTTATTTAGCTCACAGTTACTGAAGGGTTCAGTCCATACTCCGCTAGCTCCGAGGCAAATGACAGCAAAACGACAGCAGTTCATGAGTCAGAAAACATGAAGAGCAGAGGAAGAGCAGCAGCTGCGGCCTCCGTCAAACCTCTTCCTTCGACACTGACTGTGAAGACCGGCTCTTGCATGGCGAAGAAGATCGGAGCTCCTCCAAGCTCCTCCGAAGACTGGGACTTCTCCGCAGAAGTGGGGCTGGGCCTGAGGAAACCTTTCTCAATTCCTAGGCCCTTTCCACGTGCAGGGCTAGGCCCCCTTGCTGAGAACCGCAGAGCTGCTTCAGCCAAGTTGACACAATGTATCAACTAACACACCTTCAAATAAAAAATAAGAGCTGGGGATGTAGTTTGTTGGTATAGCACCTGTGGTTTTGATCCCCAGTGCTGGGGAGAAATCACATTTGCATGAGCTTATCTGGACACCATATCTTTCTCTTTGGGGGAAAAAAAAGACAAAGTTCAATTCAGGAAAATAGGAGAATTTGCTATGCACCAGGTGTGAGTTTTTCATGTAGGTGATAGGGAAAAGGAAAGACCCAGTCCAGGCTCTTGGAACAAATGTCTAGTGAGAAAACCAGGCTTCAACTCCTACTTGGGCTTCCCCAGTGGGATGGTTGTCATGGGACACACAGTGGCCCACAGGAACCAGCAACCAAGGATCGGGAAGAGAGACCTTTCCTATGGAGATGACTGAACTTTTTTTTTTTTTTAAATGTGTTTAGTACAGGGTCTACAGGGTCTTGCTGAGCAGATCAGACTCATATCAATCCTCCTGTTTTCAGCCTCCAAAGCGCTAGGATTATAGGTGGGCACCACCACACCCAGTCTGAGTGAACATTTTATTTATTTCTGTATTTTCTGTATTTAGGATTGGGCCTACAGGATCTTACTATGTAGGTTGCACTTGCAGTGATTCTCCTGTTTTTAGCCTCCCAAGTGCTGGGATTACAACCAGGTGCCACTATGCCCAGTCTCAGTTGCTGTCTCAGTGCACCCCGGGGCAGGGCCAGAACAGTGCACCAGGCATCTGGCCGCTGCGCTCTGCCTAAGCAGGTGCTTTAGTCCACTGAGCTATCTGGCTGGCCCTTGAATATTTTTTTCTTAATGGAAGAGCCCGAAAGCCACACATGGCGCTTCCCACAAACAGTATTACCAACTGGCACCATACGTAATCTCAGTGCCCTTTTATGGCCCCCTTCCTGGCCTTTCATTCCTTGCAACCAATAGAAAGTAGCAGAGTTGGTAGCCTCTGTTTTTGCACTTGGGAGAAATCTAGCCATTTCAGTCTGGCCCCATTGAGACCACTATGAATGACCACAAGGAAAAACTACAAGGAGAAAACCAAGCAGCCAAGCTGAGCATTTACGTCATGGGCAGCACAGACAATCTCTGACTGGAGAACTGTGACCACCTAACAAAGACTGGTGTCTTAAGCCATTACATCTTGTGATTGTAACCCTAGATGACCAACCATTTTGGTGACCTTGCCCACAATCCTCTCCACCTTTAAGTCCTACATTGCTTCTACCTCTAAAACACCCTAAACCCTATCGCTTCATCTCCTCTGCCCCTGGTACCTGCACTCTGCACTTTCACTGAAGCAGTGTCTCTGCATGTGCACGGGGCCCCTCCAGTCTACACACCTTGCTTCTGAGAGATGTTTTGGTTTGGTTTGATTTTGCAGTACTGTGAGTTGATTCCAGGGGTACTGAGCTACATCTCTAGATTGATTTTTTTTTTTTTTTTGTCTTTTTGAGACAGGGTCTCACTATGCAGTTCAGGCTGGCCTTAAACTCACTTTGTAGCTCAGGCTGGTCTCGAACTCACAACAATCCTCCTGCCTCAGCCTCCCAAGTGCTGGGATTACAGGCCTGCGCCACCACGCCCGGCTGATTTTGTTTTTTTGTTTGTGACAGGAACTCACTAGGCTGGCCTCAGAATTTTGGCAATCCTACTGCCTCAGTCTCCTGGGTGCTGGAATAACAGGTATATGTCATTTATTTATTAGAGACTAAATTGCCTAAGCAAGATTTATTTATTTATTTATTTTTGTACTAGAAATAGAACTCAGCTTATGACCTCATACTTGCCAGACAAAGGCTGTTCCACCCAGGCTGGCTTTGAACTTGCCCCACTCCTGCCTCAGCCTCCTGGGTAACTCAGATTACAGGCATGCACTACCACACCCAGCTCAGTAGCTTTATTTTTGCCCCCAGAAGAAAAACCAACTCCTTAGCATAACCTGCCATGGTTAGCAGAGTGCTGCTAAGTTCTTGGCTTTTCCTCATTACCTGTACACCCTTCTCCTTTTCTGAAATAGTAACCTTTCAGTTCACTCTACTAAATTCTCTGCTCCAAGGACTTTGCATACACTGTTCCCATTTTCTAAAACCCTTCCTACTCACCTGCCTCTACCCCTTTTCCAGGCCTCAAAGTTATCTTCCTAGGTCTCAGCTGGGCTATTGCTTCCTCCCAGAAGCTTCCTCTTAGACAGCTTAGCACAGACTGGGCTAATACTCCTCAGTGCAAAGACTTCAATCCCCAGTCTCAACAAAAAGTGGTGTGGGGTGTGTGTGCACTCTCCTTGAAAGCAGACTCTGAGTCCCTGGATAAAAATACTGCATCAGACCAGGGGTATAACTCAGTGGCTCTGGGCTTCCCCAGCACATGGGAGGCCCTGAGTTCCATTGCTGGCAACACAGCAGACGCTGAATTAAGTTGGGCTTTGAGACTCTGGCATTTTCCATTCCCTTTGGATGCTGTCTTTGACTCAGCCACCATGCAATGGGAAAGTGCTGGCAGCCTGGGAGGAGAAAGCAAGTCTTGGTCCTCCAGCCCTAGCTGCATGCCCAGCTGACAGCCAGGCCAATGAACTATCTTGGGAACAAATGGCAGTTCCAGACCCCATTGAACCATCCCACCTGACACTATGTTGGGCAGATCAGTCACCAGTGAACCCTGCCCTAGTTGTAGGTTCCTGAACAAAATGAGCTTTTAAAATCTGTGGATTGTTTGTTATGCAGCAATAAAATGGAACACCAACCTAATAAACAAACCATGCAAAGGCAGCCTTTCTAGGGCAGCCTGACAGAGCTGTTTGTGATGTCATCCTAAGCCTCACTAGGTCCTGGCTGACCAGAAGCCAGGGTGCTTGTTGATTTCTAGGGTCAGAGGCTGTAGCTGTGAGCAGTCCCTCCCATAACCCCACACCAGGATGCTGGCAGCCAAGCCTGTGTACCCAAAAGATGAAGGGCAGCCTGTGGTAGGGGGACCTTGAATGGCAAAGGATGGATATGAAGCAGCGCCACATGAAAAAACCAGGAAGAGACCACAGTTCCTAGGGAAGATAGGGATCACTGACCCAGAGGAATGTGTGGCTTTGTTGAAGGGGACTGAGGTGAACACTCCTGGTAGAGTTTTGGCAGAAAGGAGGCCCTCTAGGCCCACACTGTGCAACAGGAGGAGCCACTAGCATGTTAGGAGCCACTAACCACATATGGAGCTGTAAACATTTGGGTTGAGGGTCTGGCTCAGTGATAAAGAGCTTGTCTAGTGTGCACATGGGCCTAGGTTCTATCCCCAGCACCACACATGTACATGTAGAGTGAACAGGTGGCAGATTCCTGTAATCCCTGGGAGGCTGAGACAAGAGGATTGCAAATTCAATCACAGACTGGGCAATTTAGTGGCATTGCAAAATCTTGTTTCAAAATAAAAAAAGGCTGATGATGACATAGTATGCTCAGTATGGAAGTCATGTATTCCATCCCCAGTATCAAAGAAAAACAAGTAAAGTTTTTCAAATTTTAAAAACCAATTTCTTTTGAGTCAGGCATGGTGGCACATGCCTATAATCCAAGTGCTATGGAGGCTGAGACAGAAGGATCAACACAAATTGAAGGCCAGCCTGCGTTACATTGTGAGTTCAAGGGCCGGCGGTATAGCTCAGCGGACTAAGCGCTTGCTTAGGTAAGCGCAGGGACCAGTGTTCGATCCTTGGTTCCTCAAGCCGGCCCTGCCTTCGGGTGCGCTGAGCCAGCGATGCAATCCGGGCGTGGTGGCGCGCGCCTGTAATCCCAGCACATGGGAGGCAAAAAGCAGGAAGATCACTATGAATGTGGGTTGCATGCATAGTGAGACCCTGCACCAAAAATAGAAAAAAAACATTGTGAGTTCAAGGCCAGCCTAGAATACATAGCAAGACTATGGATAGTAAAGTAAAATAATACCACTTGGGAGGTGAAAACAAGAAGATCACTACGAGTCTGATCTATGTAGTGAGATCCTATAGATCCTGTACTACATGTATGTTTTTAAAAAGCAAAACAACAAACACTTCATGTGGCTCCTTTGGCATACAAATCACATTTCAAATGCTACATAGCCACATGTGGCTAGTGGTTCCCTATGGGACAATGCAAATATAGAACACTTCTGTATTTATTTTTTGGCAGAACCAGGGATTGAATCCAGGCCCTTGCACTTGCTTATTCTACTGAGCTATCTCCCTGGCAACACTTCCATTACTGAAGTTCTACTGAAACGTGCTGCTCTAGACCCTTTAACAGAAGTCAACAAGCTGGGCAGGTGAGCATGTGTATAACCCCAGCACTCAGGAGGCTGAGGCAGAAGGATCACCTCAAGTTCGAGCCAGTGTGGGCTACATAAATGAGTTCAAGTCCAGCCTTAATTACAGAGCAAAACCCTATCTTAAAAATATAAAAAAGTGGAGAAAATAAGCTGGACATGTAGGTTCATCCTCAGCACTCAGAAGGCTGAGGCAAGAATATTGCAAGTTTGAAGCCAGCCTAGGCTAGACAGACTGTTTTAAAATACAACAAAATAAAAGTTAATTGGAAATTTTTTTTTTTTCTTTAAAGCCCAAGGATGGAAAGAGACCAGGAGCTGGAGAAAGAGGGCAGAAGGAGAGAGGAAGAAGTAAACAGAGTAAGATGTGGTCTGTGGGTTTACAACTTGCCACAATGAATGCAATCATTGTGTACTGCAAACATGTACCAATAAAAATTTTAGGGCCAGCCAAATAGCTCAGCGGATTAAAGCACTTGCAAGCAGGCGCAGGGATGGGGGCCGGTGGGGGTGGGTTGTTCCCTGGCCTGTCATGCACAGCATAAGGTCTCCTGGATGAAGCCATTCTCTTTTCTATCCTCATTGCCTTAGGCTTAGGCATCCTAAGCGACACACTTGTTCTAGGAGGCTAGGAGGAATGTGGAGATCAGGATAGGTGAGGCCTGCCTATTCTCACGTCAGTGTCCGGCAGTTTAACAAGGCATGGAGGAATACTTATTTCTATATTGTCTGTTCATTGTCAGTAAAAGAAGGAGGTCCCTGCCAGCTCCCCAGAATTGCGCGAGAAACAATAAACGTGCAAATTTCTTGCGAATTTAAATTCTCATACATTGAGGGTCCTTGGCTCCAGGATACTCCTTTAAGAGGCGGGCCCTCTTGTGCCCGGCAGACGAAGTCCCCGCCCCAGTTGCCAAGGTGCTCTGTGGCGTCGCATTCTCATTGGTGGGTAACGGTGGCCAGGCCCTCAGCCGCAGCCGTTTCCAACGAGCTGGCGGGGGCAAAAGATGGCGACGCCCCTCGGGTGGTCGCCGGGGGGCTCGGGCTCTGTGTGTCTCGCCTTCGACCAACTGCGGGACGTAATCGAGTCTCAGGAGGACCTTATCCACCAGCTGAAGAACGTGGTACGCGGGCGGAAGAGCTCGGGGAGAGGCCGAACTGGATGTCTTATGTGGAGGCGAGGCCAGGCTCTGTTTGGGTGGAAGGGGCGTGCCTAGAGCACGTTGCGGAAGGAGTCGTCGGGAGGAGGCGAGACGGTTGAAGCCTGGCTGGGAGGGAGGAACCCACAGGGGTGAGGGCTTCGTGAGGGATTCCCGAGTATTTACCAGGGAATTTTCAGCGAAATCCAGTAATATTCTTCCAGGTTGATGCAGGGTCTAGTAGATCCTCACTGCCCTTCAGCGTCTCTAGTTTTAGAGGTGATGAGGTCACTGATCTCCCAGAACTCCCCTGTGCAGAGAAACTGGCATCCCTGCTTTTCTGCACACCCATCTGCAGTGTCGAATGCAGTGCCCTGTTGGGGACAGTAAGCACAGATTTGGCCCTTGAGCAGCAGAGTTAAGGGCCTCCAACCCAAATACATCTTGTTACTGTTTTCTTCTCTTTTCTTTCTTTTGGCGGAACCAGGGATTGAACTCAAGCCCATTGCATACACAGCATTAAGAGTGGGTTTGAGCTTTCTCCATGGTTGCACCTTGAAAGCAGGACTTGAAGCTGGGCTTCAATGAATCTGTGCAGCTGACATCACCCTTTCCAGAGCATGTCTCATCCTAGGTTCCCTGGGTATCAACCTGTGATCCAGGCTTTGTCCTCCTCCCTAGAGGGAACCCCACCCACCTCAACTCCAAGCCCTCTCTGAGCAAAGCTCTGTTGCAGATGGTTCTCCAGGATGAAAATTTTGTCAGTAAAGAAGAATTTCAGGCCATGGAAAAGAAGCTGGTGGTAAGTAGTGGCCCCTGCAATCTAATCTTTGTCCATTTTCAAAGAGCTCTACAATTAGGTAGAGCCATGGAGTATTGGCCTTAGAATTTGCAGTCCCTGGGGTGAGGCCAGAATCTTCCTATACCCTGATTTCTGTGTGCTCCTAAAAAAGGTTGGTCAAGTAAGCCTAGGAAACCCAAGGTGGCTTGGAGTAATAAGGTGACTGATTCTGACCCTGTAGGAAGAAAAAGCTGCCCATGCCAAGACCAAGCTCCTCCTGGCCAAGGAAGAGGAGAAGCTGCAGTTTGCCCTTGGAGAGGTAGAGGTACTGTCCAAGCAGCTGGAAAAAGAGAAGCTGGCCTTTGAAAAAGCGTGAGTGGGGCTCAGAGGGGTGGGGCAGGGAGAGGTCTTATCTGCCTGTTGGCCTGCACACCTTGCATCCTCCCCATCCAGGCTCTCCAATGTCAAGAGCAGAGTCCTGCAGGAGTCCAGCAAGAAGGACCAGCTCATCACCAAATGCAATGGTAGGCGAGAGGTCCATGCTCCTCTGCATGGTCATATGCACGGGCTCTTTCCCAACAGCCCAGTGCCTGTGTCAAAAGCAGGGTTTCACCCCAACTTCTGTCCCCGGCTGAGGATACATACAGCCCCAAGCGGACAACACCTTCGAAAAGTTCTTCAGGGACCAGGCAGGCAACGGAAATGAGGGAAGCATTTGGTGAATAATATTATTCATGACCATAAAGGAACGGGCTTGCTCCCATTTTTCTTAAAATTTACCACCTCCTCAGTCCACCTTGTATTCTTCCATTTTAGAGAAAGTATACTGCACTCACAGTTCTGCTACAAAAGGAACACCAGGACGAGAAGTCCTATTGGGGAACTGGCCATTAGTCTCAGGGTCAGGAACCCAAAAGGGAGAGGCAGGGACTGATGACAGAAAGCCATGCCTTCTCTCCAGCATGTGCAAATGGGGGCCCAGGACTGCCAGATCTTTGTTTCTAGTTCTTTTAGTATTTTGTTTGAGACAGGGTTTTATTGGTTTTTTGGTGGTACTGGGGATTGAACTCAGGGCCTTGTGCTTGCCAGGCAAGCACTTATTCTACTGGCTATCACCCTGGCCCCTTGAGATAGGGTTTTGCTATGTGGTTTAGACTCAGAACTCACTATGGAGCTCAAGCTATCTTTGAACTCACAGCAATCCTCCCTCAGCCTTTCAAGTGCCAAGATTACAGCCATGCAACACCATGCCCAGATGTGTTTTGTTTAGTTTTCTTTGGGTATGAACACAGGACCTTCACATGGAAGTATATCTCCAGCCCTTTTTAATTTTATTTTGAGACAGGGTCTCACTAAATTGCTAATTTGCCCAGGTTGGGCTTAAACTTGTAATCTTCTTGCAGCAGCCTCCCAGAGTGCTAACATTACAGGCATGTACCACAGTGCCTGGCCAGAAAACAAGTGTTAATGGAAACTCACCTGATTGTAGTGATGGCAACTGAAACAGTTTTTTATACAATTATTTATTTATTGGATACAGGGCCTCATTACACAATTCAGACTCATAGTGATTCTGCTGTTTCAGCCTCCCCAGCACAGGGATTACAGGTGAGTCAGGGCGGTCACAGCATGCAGTTCCTGGGATCAAACTCAGACCATTGCCTGGGCAGGCACTTAGTCCACTGAGCTATCTCCCCTGCTTAAACTTTTTTTTTTTTTTTTTGGCAGAACTGGGGATTGAACTCAGGCCTTGCGTTTGCCAGGGAAGTGCTTATTCCACTGAGCCATCTCCCTGGCACTTCCTGCTTAAACATTTTTTATTTAAACTTTAAAAAAAAAACTTTTTAAAATAATGTATTTAGTATAGGGTCTACAGAGTCTCACTACACAGATTGGACTTGTACTTGTTCTGCTTTTCAGCCTCCTAAGCGCTGGGATTACAGGTGCGCTTTACCATGTCCAGTCTCAGTCGCTGTCTCAGTGCACCCTGGCATGGCACACTGGGGACTTGAACACTGGCCCCTGCATCTGCCTAAGTAGGCACTTTAATCTGCTGAGCTATCTGGCCAACCTTAAAAAACATTTTTTGTTTTTTTGGTGGAACCAGGGATTAAACTCAGGTCCTTGCACTTGCCAGGCAAGCACTTATTCTACTGAGCTATCTCCCTGGCCCCAACATTTTTAAAATGTTTGTAGCCCACATAGAATATGTCTGGACCACCAGTTTCTAGCTCTCCTCTACACACTGGCTTAGTTTAAGCTGTGAGTTGAGGGCCACTTTCATCAGAGTTAGCTACCTCAGGAATCCCTTTCTTTCTCATTGTGCTTTGGAGTGGGAAGGAGTGGAGTAGACTAGGGACAGTTTTGAGACAGGGCCTCACTATGTAATTGAGGCTGACCTTGAACTCACTATGTAGCCCAGGCTGGCTTTGAACACAAGTGATCCTCCTTCCTCAGCTTCCCGAGTGCTGAGATTACAGGCGTGCACCACCACACCGAGCAGGAACCCTTTCCATTTTGCCAGAATGTTGACCTCCTGTTAACAAGTTTATGCTGCTGTGATTTCCACACACAATATCTTCTCCATTCATGTTAGCAGATCTTGAGTAGGCCAGAAAACAGCCCAGGTCTGAAAGAGGGCTGGGCCTCTACTGCTGGCACCCTCACCAAGAGAGCCTGGTGTCCTTAATCCACCACTCCAGCCTTCTGTCCCCTGGTGAGAGTTCTCACTGGGCAGTGGCATCAGCGTGATACCTTGACCTGACCACGCCTATGGCAGGCCTAAAGTGTTGTAAGCAGTGGCTTCTGATAGGTTCTCTTAGGATTCAACCAGTATTCACTACCTCCACACTCAAGGTTGCAAGTCCCTTGTCCTCCTCTTTGTCCTGGTCATCTTCCCTGCTTCCCCTCAAGGAACCTTGGAGCGTTCTTTTTGGGCACCTGGAGACTTCTTTTCTGTCTGCCATTTCCATCCACAGTGGTCTGCTCAGGTCCAGGGCCCTGCATCTACTTTGCAATGGAGTTGGGGCCCAACTGCCTTCTCCTACCATGTCCTGAGTCCCTCCAGTAGGCTACAAGCCCTCATCTGGGCAGTCTAGTGTTGTGAACCTCTCTCTAATCTGCCCCGTTCCTCTGTGTGGTTTCTTACTTGGTGTTATTGTTCTCATAGGGAGTTTTGTTGTTGAGACAGGGTCTTGCTATGTAGTCCGAATTGACCTCAAAAGCTTGCAGTACTCCTACCTCAACCTCTTGAGTGCTATCACTAAGTGGCAGACTCAGCCCCCTTTTTTCTTTTTTGACAGAGGATCTCACTGTGCAGTTCAGGGTGGACTTGCAGTTAGTGGGTAGTTCAAACTGATCTTGAACTTGTGCGAATTCTCTTGTCTCAGTCTCCTGAATGCTAGGATTACAGTGTGAATCACCTGGCCCAGCTCTTTTGGTTTTTCAGACAGGGTTGCATAAAGTTGTCGAGCTCCGAGGGTTTTTTTTCTTTCTAAATCATTAATTTACTGGATGCCACAGATTTTAAGAGCTATAAATTTATAATTCTTTTTCTCTAAAGAATTTCACATATCATATGGGATATAGCTCAGTGGCATAGCACCTGCCTGGCAAGGGTGAGTCCTGGGTTTGATGTCTGTATACCTCCCAAAATAAAGAGGCTAGCCTGGGTAAGGTGACTTGGTGAGACCCAATAAATTAATAAAAGCTGGGGATATAGCTTGATGTAAAGACTTTCAGCTCAATTATTAGCACCAAAAAAAGAACAAAAACCAGGCCAGGCATGATAACCACACATGTAATCCCAGCATTGAGCATATTGATGTAAGAGAGCAGTAAGCTCACAGCTAACCTGGGCTACTGAGCAAATTCAAGGCCAGTTTGGGAGTGTATAGCAAGACACAGGCTTAGAGATACAAACAAAAAGAAACAGTCTAGCTGGATGGATGCGAGGGGGCTCATTATTTCTGTCTCACTGAGTTGATGTCATTCTTCCCCCCCTTCCATGCTCGACCTTGACTTGGTACCAGGTTTTCTGAAACCCTAAGTGCATCTGCATTTCTACATTGTTAGAGTAGGGGCTGGTGAGATGGCTCAATGGAATAAGTGCTTCTCTGGCAAGTGCAAGGCCTGAGTTCAATCCCCAGTTCCACCAAAAAAAAAAAAAAAAAAAAAAAAAGGAATCACAGAATTACATTGTTAGAGTAGTCATAGTTAATCTTCAGCCTTTAAAGGCAGTGAGATTTTCTTCTGTGAATCAGAATTTTCTAGTGCTTCCTGATGTGTAGTTATATAAACAATACACCAGTAGATCCCAACAGCTTCCTTTGATTTTGACCTAAAATACAAAGTCACCCTTTATCTAATGTGTGTCTAATTTCAGGCTGGTCTTTGCTGCCAGCGCCTCACTGGGTCTTTCCTATGCTACTGTATGAGGTTCTATCCCCATCTTTTGGATGAGGACACAGGTCTGAAGAGGGAGGCAACTGGTCGAAAGTGGTAATGTTTTCTCATCAGTATGAGCTTTATTGCAATGTAGCCTTGCCCTGTTCTAATCAGTCCCTGAGTCTTTTCTTTGTAGTGCTTGGTATAGAATTCGGCCTTGGATGTGCTGTACCACCAACCTTATCCTTATCCTACCTGGCCCCACCCCAGTCCTCTATTCCCAAGTTCTAACTCTTCTTTCAGGAGCTGTCTCCTGAGGGTAGAGATCCCATCTTCCACCACTCCTGAAGCCCTAGCAAGGCTGAGTAACCAGCTGGCCCTAAGACTGAGGTTGCTGAACTAGCTGTTTCTGAGTTTGAAGCCCCTGGGGGATAGCCTGCTTATTCATTCCACAGATATATTTAGTGTGCACAATTAAATATGTGCTAAGATATAGACACTAGGGGCCCAGGAGATGGCTCAGTGGAATAAGTGCTTCCCTGGCAAGCACAAGGGCCTGAGTTCAGTCCCTGGCTCCACTAAATAAATAAATAAATAAATACGCTTGGGAAATAAGCAGGGAAAGTTGATAGGAGCTCTTGGGAAAAGTTTTGATTTTTTTTTTTTGGTGGAACCAGAGATTGAACTCAGGCCCTTGCATTTGCCAGGCAAGCACTTATTTTACTGAGCTATCTCCCCAGCCCAGAGTTGTAATTTTTAGACTGAGGAACATCTCACCAAAGAGGTGACATCTGTAAGCCTTCAGCCATCTACCTCCAAGGGCCTTTGCCTGCCCTCACCTGGGTGACATCCACAGTAGGATTGTAACCACCAGACATTGCCATCCCAAGATTCCATAATAAATGCTTTCAGACTGACGTATTAGCACCTATTCATGGAGAGTCCTGGGTGGGGGAGTCCTGTGAGGGAAGGGAGCCTTAGCTTAGGAAGGAGCCATGGGGTGGAGCCACCCCTCCTCCCTGCCTCTCTCCCCCACAGAAATTGAGTCTCACATTACAAAGCAAGAAGATATACTTAATGGCAAAGAGAATGAGATTAAGGAGTTGCAGCAAGTTATCAGCCAACAGAAACAGATCTTCAGGTGAGGGTTCCTGGCCCAGGCCAGGGCTGTTGATGGAAGTGGGGAGCCTGATTTATGGCACCTACTTGGGGCCGCACACCGCCCACGACCAGCTGGCTCCATTGCAGGAATCATATGTCTGACTTCCGGATCCAGAAGCAGCAGGAGAGCTACATGGCCCAGGTGCTGGACCAGAAGCATAAGAAAGTCTCAGGGATGCGGCAGCCCCGCAACCACCAGCGCCTCGGAAAAATAAAATGATCACTTTTCTATTTTTTGGCTGTAATGCCCAACCTCTGTCTTTTCTGCTCTAGGAAAAGACCTCATCCTCTCACCTCATCCTGGAGCAACAGGGTAGGGGGAAAGGCAGCAGCCACTTCTATTTATTTGCCTGCCATTCCCCCAGGCCTCAGGGACCTGAAAGTCAAATCACCAGGCACTGTATGGAGGGGACAGCCCTTGTGGCCATCACCTGCCGGGCTGCCTCTGGGCCCAGAGGGGATGCTGCTCCAGCCACCAGCCCCTGCTACTTCCCTCCCACTATGGGGTGACTATGGGGTCTGTGGAGTGGGACAGTCTTCCTTGTGAGGTAGGCACTGCCCTGTGTTTGAGGTGTTTAAATCCTTTTCTATAAACAGCTTTGGGTACCCTAGCAACATCTACCAACCCAGAGCATGCCACTGAACTTTGCCAACTGGGAATGGCTGTGTGTGTGTGTCCGTGACCCCTGACTGACCATTTGAAAGACAGTCTGAGAGACCAGTCATCTCATGACCACATTCCTCATGAATTTCAGTTGCACCTTTACCTTCCTCAAACCAAAGCTTGTTTTCATAAATTAGAGGAAGGGATAATGATTGTATCTGTAAAATGAGGGAAGCATCTGGGAAAAGGCCTTTTTTTTTTTGTTTTTCTTTTTGGTGAAACTGGGGATTGAACTCAGGCCCTTGAGCTTGCCAGCCAAGTGCTTATTCTACTGAGCTATCCCCAGCCTCCAAGGGCCATGGTTTGCTCAAGCTGAACAAACAGTTGGATGTGATAGGCTACAGCCATTTATTACTGGTGTACCCCAGGGGAGCATGAGGACACCATAGCCAGGGCCAGCAAGGCTGCTAAAGTTTCGCATAGCCTCTGGGCATTGTGGGCACAGGAGCCAGCGCTCTGGCTTCAGGGCCAGGGGAGGCCTGAGTCATTGCAGGACCTTGAAGCCAGAAGTTTAAGGGCAAATGGTGCCCATTATCATAAGACAATGACAGCTGGTGTCTACTTCCCACCAGTGCCAGACACTAGGGCAGAACTGAAGGTTGTAGGGGGAGGAAAGGACTTTGGAAATGTCTAGACACAGGTGCTGTGCAGTGAGCTGTCATTGCCTTAGGATGCATAAACAGGCTTTCCAGGCTTGTTTTGGGTGCTCTGGCACCTTGTGAAGGCTAAAGCTACCGCTCCAGGCCTTCTAATAGGCCTCACTGAGGGCAAAGGCTCACCTGAACACCATCTGGAGACCCTAGCACATTTTTTGGGGGTGTGACCGTTAACTACCCAAGGTTGGGGGGATACCTGGGGTCAACAAAGATCAAGAGACTACCTGGAATTCCCAGGTAGAGAGGGGAAGAGTTCCCCTGGAGTAGATGACAAGTTGCAGGCTGGAATTGTGAGGAAAAATTCGCTAGCAAGACATAAGCTCCCCAACCTGAAAATCTAGATTCCTGGCTCAAACACTGAACCTCAAGCTGTAACTCTGGACTTCAGGCAAGACCCTGCTGGGCTAAACTTCCCTCACCTGCGACAGGTGCTGCCTTTCACTTGTCGGTCAATCAAGGCCTGGAGCCCCACCCCAAATGCAAAAACGGTCCGTTTCTCAAAGGGGCTCACAGGGTAGGGTGAGGTCTGGCCTGCTGTCAGAGCCTCTGGCTAAGGAGTGGACGCGGCCGCTTTAAGGCACTCTGCCCCCCACGGCAACTCGGGCGGGGCGGGGACAGAGCAGGCACCACTGGCGGAGGCACTGCGAGGGTGGTAGAGCGCTCGCGGAGTCCGGCCCACCATGTTGACCGCACTCATCCCGCCAGCCCTTCCCGGGCTCCCAAGGCACCTGCCCGCGGCCCCCGCGCGGCGCCAGGACTCCTCCGGTTCGTCGGGCTCCTACCACACAGCTCCGGGTTCTCCCGAGCCCCCCGACGCAGGGCCATACGCAGGTTGGGCAGATTGGCCCTGGGTGGCCCCCGGGCGGGGGGCGGGCGCGCAGCCTCGCCTGTCCGTCAGCGCTCAGAATAGCCTCCAGCAGCCTTGGTCCGGCTCGGGTTTCCCGCGAGGCCCGGGCTCCGGCCCGCCGCCGCCGCCGCCGCCGCCGCCCCAGCTGCGCGTGCTGCCGTCGGGGGAAATGGAAGTCATCTTCGCCGCCGGGCCCCTGTTCAGCCGCTCCGACGTGGAGGATCGTGAGGTGCAACAGCTCACGGCGCAGCCACTCAGCCCATCACCGCTAAAGACGGCGCCTCCGGTTCCCGCCTCACCGCGGCCCCCGGCCCCCGACGGCGGATCCCGCTGGGCCACCTACTTGGAGCTGCGTCCCAGCGAGCTGAGTCCCACAGCCTCTGCTCAGTTTGAATGCGTGGAAGTGGCACTGGAGGAGCGCACTGCGCCAGTCAGGTCGCGGACGGTGCCCAAACGACAGATCGAGTTGCGCCCCCGGCCCCAGAGCCCTCCTCGGCAGGCCTGCATGCCGCGCCCTAGGCTGCTCCTGCGTACTGGCTCCCTGGATGAGTCTTTGAGCCGCCTGCAGGCTGCCGCGGGCCTGGTGCAGACGGCTCTCGCCAGAAAACTGGGTCCTGCTACTCCACCTGCGAGCAGCGCCACCGTGAGGCCTAAGGAGCTGTCAGAGCCTAAGACTGGAGACACAGCACGCAGCACCCGATCCTGGCCACCCCGCACACAAGAGAGTTCAGGCCCCGCCAGAGCCCCACGGCCTTGGCCCAGCCTCCGTGAGCGCGCTATTCGGCGCGACAAGCCTGCGCCAGGAACCGAGCCTCTGGGACCTGTTAGTTCCAGCATCTTCTTGCAGTCAGAGGAGAAGATCCAGGAGGTACGCAACCAGCGACCCAAAACTCGGCTCCCCCAAGAGACTCCAGGTCGAACAGTCCGGAGGGAAACGAGCCCATCTTTGGAGTCCAAAGTCCCTTGGGAGGCACCGAGTCGGGCTGAGAGGCCTATGAGCCAGTCCCTGCCAGGCCAGGCACCCAATGCGGTGCGGGAACCTCGCAGCCCGTCCCCTCGGAATCAGTCTCCGTGGAATCGGGCTGTCTGCAGGGTGAGTAGCCCTCCGTTCTGCGAAGCATCTTCCACGTGGGAAAATCGGAATCCAGCCGTCGAAGAATCTGTCAGCAGGAGGAGCCCTTCCCCACCAAATCTCTCCCAGTGGAATCAGGGTGGAACGAGAGCAAGAAGGAGCCCATCCCCCGAAATTCCTTCCCAGTGGGAGGTTCTGCCCCTGGCAGTCCGGCGTAACAATCCGTCCCCACCGTTGTGCCCAACGGAAGCTCCTGCTCGATCTATCGGAACACCCCAGGAGACCTGGGAGCCCAGTGTGCAGGGCTCTTCCTTAGCATTCAGGCGGGAAGTTATGAACGGTGTAGCTCAGGAGTTGTCGCCGCCTACCCCACCCACACCTGGGACCCCAGAACTAACAGAGGTGAATAGCCTGCCCTCGAGGAAAATCCCAGATCTTGATTTCCGCGGTAGCCAGCCCTCACCAGAAGCAGATGCACCCAAGCCGCCCCGCAATCACTCCGTGGGCACCCCAGTAGCCGACGAGCGCCCAGGAGTCTGGGGCTCTGGGGAAGCAGCCTCTGAACGCCCGCGCGTGGCCATTCCGCGGCCGCGAGATGTACGCAAGATGGTGAAGACCAGCTATGCGCCCAGCTTTCCAGCAGAAAGCCCAAGTTCAGGAAAGCCAGCTGCACCCACAGACTCCTGTCGGGAGGGCGGCCTATCGCAGACGCGAGAGTTCCAGGCGCTGGAGGCCCCCGCTCCGGTTCACTACACCTCCGTTTTCCTCAAAGACTTTTTGCCAGTAGTGCCGCACCCCTACGAGTCCCCGGAGCCATCCTTCGACACAGTTCCCCGGGACGCCTTGCAGCCCAACGGGGTCTTGCGGCGAAGGGCGGAAAACAGCACAGCGAAACCCTTTGCGCGCACTGAGATCCGCTTGCCGGGTGCCCTGGCCTTGAGCCGACGGCCAGAGAGAACCCCGGGAGTCCAAGCGCGCGGTACCCGCCAAGAGAGCGCGGATGCTGAGGCTTCGCGCCTCGCCGGGGACAGGGAGGGTCGGACCAGCCCGCTAGGCGACGCTCGCTTCCCACCTCAGCGGTCCCCTAGAGCGCCTCCCCGGCCTCAGCCACCACCCACGGGCTCTCCGGAGGCGCGTCCCAACTCCAGCCCTGGAAAGGCATCCAGCCTGGAGACACCTGCGATGGCCCCCGAGCCTGCAGCTGCCCTACAGGCGCCCCTCCCGCCCCAGCCGCGCGCTGCCTCGGCGCCTCCCACGGACCGTTGCAAGCAAGGTCATTCCCAGGGGCCGCGGAGGCCACCCGGGGCCTCGCACCCGGGGAAGGTTCTGGTGGACCCGGAGAGCGGCCGTTACTACTTTGTGGAGGTGCCGCGACAGCCGAGGCTACGGCTGCTCTTCGACCCTGAGAGCGGGCAGTATGTCGAGGTGCTGCTGCCCCCTGCATCCCCGGGGCTGCCCCGCCACGTCTACACCCCGCTGGCCATGGGGCCTGGCCTCTACCCATCCGCCTATGGGCCCATGCCCGGCCTCGCACTGCCGCCGTCCCCGGGCCCGCAGACCCTTAGCAGTCCCCAGCTACCCTGGGCCTCTGAGGCAGGGCCCCTGGATGGGCTGTACTGCCTGCCTATAAGCGGGACCCCCAGTCCCACCCCACCCCTGCTTCTCTGTGCTCCACCCTCCAACTTGCGCCCGCCTCAGCAAGGCAAGGGCTCAGTGGTGCCCTTGTGAGGCCCCAGGCAGGGCCTGAGCCCCTAGGTTGGGGTTCTTAGATGGCCTTGGAGGTTCTGGTTCCCAGTCCTCTGCTCTTTTCCTCCTATCACCTCCTTGATCCTCCCCAGCTAGTCGTCAGACTGGAAGTGAGCTTCAGCGAGTGCATCAGAGGCTGATGGAGGCAGAGTTCAGAAAGTGGCTTCCTACTTCCTACCCCCAGAATGTATCCCTTTCCTAGGCATTCCCAGGCTTGGTGTGTTTGTGTGTATGAAGGCAAGCAAATATGAAGAAATGGGACAGTCGGGAAGTGTTGAAGTCTTCCCCCCCACCCCCAAGCAGCAGGAATGGAAGAAACAAGGACTGGGCTCCCCCCGCAACACACACACATTGGGTTCAGCTGCTATGGAGCAGACTAGTGGGCAATTTTCAGATTGGCACGAGGTACTGTATGAAATTCTTTGTTGGAAAGAGGAGCTGAGCCCTGGCTTGGTAGGCCAGTGGCTAGTACAGCCTCCAGGCCAGGTTGGATTTGAGAAAGGGTGCTGTGGGGACAGCAGGTAGAAGTGAAGTGAGGGTGTAGCATAGCAGGCCAGGCTGAAGAGTCAGGCTGGAACTGGGAGTGAGAGGGCTAAGTTGAGGTGAGCCCTGGTGGCTGTGGTCTGCAGCAGGGAACCTAGCTTCCCTCCTTCCCCTCAATCCAGTCTTTGGCTTTTCGTGGAAGCCCTCACAGTGGGGCTGGTTCATCTAAGGGATCTGGGCTTCTGCCACTCCCACCCATTTAGTGGGCAGGTGAAGTGAGTCACCAGGGAGGACTTAAAAAAGGAAAGAAGGAAGGAAGCAAACACGGGGCTGTGGTTTTAGGGGAGCCAGTTGGCCCTTCTGGGTGATTGAGGGTTGAGTTAGGGCTGGCAATAGTAGGACTGAAGGGTGGGATGCCCTCAGCTGGTTTCACTCCCTCAGGAATAGATGTGACATCAATGCTCAGAGAGGGGCTGGCCCTGCATACTGTCCCAGCACAGGAAGGGACAGGACCAAACCTGTGCTCCTGAGGTTCCAGGGGCTTCTTGAAGAGGGCTAAGAGTACTGAAAGAATCTGCATGAAGTAGAAGGTGTGGAGTCTCTGTGGTTCTGGCCAGGAAATGGCAGGGCCTTGTTGAGCCAGGAGGTGATGTGATACATTTGGGAAGGGACAATTTCCATTAGCAGCAGCATCAGGAAGAGGAATCGATGCCCTCCTTAGGCTTGGGTCTCTTGGAGACTTTGTCTCCTGAACTGAAAGCTGATGAAGAGAACCATGAGTCAGAGTAAGTCGGACAACTCTTGGCCAGAGGCACTAGTTCCTCAGCATGGAGGGTCCTGGGGCCACCTTCACCTCATCCAGGACACAATAAATGGCTGACCATGAGCCATGGTAGCTGAAATGATGACTGGTGTAATGTGCCTCATTTCCTGCTGCGGCTGCTTAGCACCCTTCCTGATGCCCTTCTGTGCCTAGCCATGGAGCCCAGAAAGGGGACTGTGAGAGGCTGAGCGGCATCCGCCCCCGGCGCTGGGGTGATCGTGATGCCCTTCTTTCCAATTGGTGACTAAGAACTAAAAACAAGGTGCAGCTTGATAGTGACAGTGCTCAGGAATCAGAAGACGTGTTGTAGTTCCAGTCCTGCTACTTTTCAGTGTACTTGAGTTTCCCTGTGTCTGTGTCCTCATCAGTAATAATGAGGTACTTTTTGTCATCTGTGGAAGCATCCCTGTAATTCATTTTTCTTCACTGCAATATTAAGAATTATATCAAATTGAAAAGATATGAATGAATATCCTAAAAAAAAAAAAGAAAAAGGAAGACTTTACACCCTTCTCGTTATTCAGATTCCTCTGGAATAAGCAGAATTGCATATGGATTCAATGGAATTTTTTCTGATCATTGTTACAGTGTCTGTTCTATGAGACAGCCAGACTTAAAATATTTTGATAATAAAGGTATCTAATATTTTCCAAAATATTTTTCTAGCCGGGGAGGTAGCTTGGAGGCATAAGCACCTGCCTGGTAAGCACAGGCAGTCAGTTCAATCCCTGACATAAATATATACACACAAAGGCTGGGAAGATGGCTCAGTGGAATAAGCACTTCCCTGGCAAGGACAAGGGCCTGAGTTCAATCCCCAGTTCTGCCAAAAATAAAAAGTATACACACATGTGAAAAAAAAGGAGACTGTGGGTGCATCCCACACTGCAGCCTCCCTGCCTCAGTGAACTTGCTTCCCAGGATGGGAGCCCCAAACCAGCAGCCACACCTGTGGCCAAATTCTTCCTGGTGGCTGAGGGGGGATCAATCAGGGCTGGGTTCCATTTCAGTATAGGCCCTCTAGCTGGGACATCCGTTCTGAATCTTCATGTCCTCAGGGACAGAATAAAGATGGCAGTGGCCACTTTCTCCCACAGGGTGTTCAACACAACATCAGCACCCGGCCAGATTACATTGCATGGGAGCTGTTGGCCCTGCTGTCCTTGCTTGGGCCCACCGCTCAGATTCCCTACCTGTGAAATCGGGCTGAGTTGGCTAAAGCCCAGGTCCCACTAAAGAAAGAGCATACGTGGCATCTCTGGGGCCCTGGAGGAGGGGTGAGGTGTCAGTTCCCCATTGGTCTGGGCCAGGGGTGGCCCCTCTGCGCAAACGCACACATCTGTACCCACCCACAGCCATACTCACTGAGCTGTTTCCAGCGACCATGAAGCTGTCAGTGTTGCTGCTTTTGGGAGCCTGGGCTGTCCCAGAGGGGCTTGGGGACCGGGGCTTCTTCTCCGCTACTGCTCCACATCTGGATGAAGAGGAAAAGTACTCGGCTCACATGCCTACTCATCTGCGCTGTGATGCCTGCAGAGCCATAGCCTACCAGGTGAGTCCTGCACCTCAGGAATCCCCCTGGTCCCTACCAGACCTTATCTAAGCCAGACCCTTTCATCCACCTTGGATTCCAGCATTGGTTTCCCATCTTCAACCTCCCCATACAGCATTAAGACCCAAACACAGATTTCAGTGAACACACACACACACACACACACGCACGCACGCACGCCACCATGTCTCAGCTTCTGCTTCTGCTTTGCTTACCTCATCTGCCCACCAACAGCAGACAACCTGGAACCCTGATATATCTTGACATACCAGGCTGTCACTCACTTGAACTCTTTCAGACTACTCCAACTGAATATGGTAGCATATGCCTGTAATCCTAAAACTTGAGAGGCTAAGGCAGGAAGGTCACTCTGAGTGCTACTTAGGCCAGCCTGCACTACACAGTGAGATTCTGTCTCAAAATAATAATAATACTTAATGATAATTAATTAAATAGATTATGCTGCAGAGCAGGTGTGCCCTGAGGAGGGACCCCGTGCCCAGGCCTAACCTCCCACCTCAACCCTTCCCTCCCCAGCCCAGAGAAGTGGATCCTGCCTCCATTGGCCTAGCTAGCCTCCACTTTGGGAGCTTGGGCAGCCTGTCTCACAGGTGCTTCCGGTTCAAACAGCTCCCTTACCACTTTGTTTTCCCCAAGAGATTTGGGCTCCCCTCTTCTCCTCCCACAAACCTCAGCTTTGTCTTATTCTAGATATGGCAACATTTGGCAAAGGCAGAGGCCAAGCTTCATACCCCAGACTCCAGGGGACAGCAGGAGCTCAGTGAGTCAGAATACACAGATGTCCTGGACCGGAGCTGCTCCCAAAACTGGAAGGAGTGAGTTGCCAATCTGGGTCCTGCTTCTTTTCTCCAGAGATAGGGCTGGCAGGGATAGATCCCCAGCCTCGCACTCACCTCATACCCACACTCATGCCAGGTGTTGGGGCTGGGGAGATGGCTCAGCACTTCCCTGGCAAGTGCAAGGGCCTGAGTTCAATCCCTGGTTCTGCCAAAACAAAACAAAAACAGGGTGCACTCAAGCCAGGTGTCACCAGTGTGGTGTGGAAACAGGTCCCTTTGTGACTAGACTACCACTAATGCTATGTCCCTTTGTTCCCACTACCATCAGCTATGGGGTCCGAGAAGTCAACCAGATGAAACATCTCATGGGCCCAGGGCTTAGCGAGGGGCCAGAGCCAAGTATCAGTGTGATGGTCACCGGAGGCCCCTGGCCCAACAGGTAATGAGAAAGTGGGGGTTGGGACTGAGGCATTGGTTTGCCCCTCCCCTTCCCTTGGGCTGGGCAGAGTCTGAGGCTCCTGCTGGTCTCCACTAGGCTTTCCAGAATGTGCTTGCAGTACCTGGGAGACTTTGGGGAAGATGAGATCTATGAAGCCCACCAGCAAGGTCGAGAGGCTGTGGAGGCCTTGCTATGTGGGGGCGCACAGGGGCCTTGCTCAGCAGAGGCATCAATCATGAGGGAAGAGCTCTAGTCCACAACTCCTCCGGGCCCTGAAGAAAAGCTGGACCTCCTCTGAATCTTTTCTGTGGGAGCTGGGGAGGGAGGGGTAGCCTAGTTTAGAGCTGCACTTTTGACCTTCCTCTACTCCAGGGCACAGGGGTCTGGGAAAGATGACTTTCTTCTTTGGATTCCAATAAAACTTGGTGACCTGGATGTGTCTCTGCAAAAGCTGTGAAGGGCTGGAGGTTCTGGTGTTGGGGTTTCTCTGTCTGTCTAGAGGGCCCAGTACACGTTTTGACAACTCCTCAGATATAAGAGAGCATGGTTGGAAATGTATGTGAGCTCTGAAGAGCACATAGAAGCAGTTTGTAAGCACAGAAACAGCCCAGGTCCTCAGACTTAGCAGGAAGGGGGAAAAAAAAACTTCAGGCAGCCACCTTGTGGCCACTCCTAGCATCTATTCACTCCTTGCTATCTCTGCCACTCCCCAAATAGTTCCTTCACTCTGCACTCTGACTCTGACCCCAGCTATTGTGCTTGGGCACTGGCTGTCCACCTGGGACAGGACAGGGCAGTATTTCTGGAACAGGCCAAATCAGCCTCCTGCCTCTCATTCTGCCCTTTCCTAAAATTCCTCTGTCCAGGGGCCTTGGGAATGAGCCCTGGGCCCCACATGGTCTGGGAACCTGGTAGTACTATAACTTTTATTTTCATTCCTGTCTCTGACCCACTAACCTCCGCAGGTTGGGAAGAGGTAATAAGCCAGACAAAATTGAAGGCAGAGATGCCAAGTTCATTTGGTTTCTTTGAGACAGGGTCTCACTATGTAATTCGGTTTGGCCTTGAACTCACTGTGTAGCCCAGGCTGGCCTCAAACTCATGCCTCAGACTCCTGAGTTAAGCCACCATGTCCTGTTCCTTTAGCATTTAAAATCTTTGGGACAGATCCCTGCTCAGATCTACAAGGAGGCATACTATTCACTGGGAGTGTCTGTGTTACAAGGTTTATTATTCAATTTGAATAGCCTATCTCATCTTCCTTCAAGATTGAGGCCACCAAGATAAGAGTGAAGTTTGCAGGACATGTTAATTGCCAGCTTTTACAACACGCAGGTCTGAATCCCTTGAAACAATGCCTCAAGTCACTTTTAAACCTGCAGTCTTTTCAGATTCCAGATTTGAGGTCAACCCCTAAACACAGTGAAAAAAAATTATCCTATGACAGGAACGAGGCTGCCCCCAAAGACGGAGCCTGAATCTCACCATTGGGAACCAAATACTCCCTCAAGCAATGATGGCTCCCCCATTATGTCCTAGAACCAATCCTAAGATACTAATCAACCAGACCCTTACTTTATTATAGATAGCTAAGTTAGATAAAAATTAATATATAGTCAGAGACTGGGATACCAAGGAAGTTGGAAAAAACAAAAACAAAACAAAACAAAACAAAAAAGCCCATAAGAATTGTCACTGGAGGGGCTGGGGAGATGGCTCAGTAGAATAAGTGCTTGCCTGGGAAGCTCAGGGGCCTGAGTTCAATCCCTGGTTCCACCAAAAAGAAAAAGAAAAGAAAGAAATGTGGCCTTAGTTGGGCATGGTGGCACACATCTGTAATCCCAGCAATCAGGAGGATTGCCAAGAGTCTGAGGCCAGCCTGGGCTACATAGTGAGTTCAAGACCAGCCTCAATTAATAGAGCGAGAACTTGCTCAACAACAATTTACTTTTCAGTCTTTGGCTAAGATCAAGTGGAAAAAAAGAAAAAGTAATCTGATGTGACAGATGTAGAAACTGAGGCTTAGAAGAGGCTCAGGTCAAGTTTTAGGCTGAGGAGTGGCAAGGCTGGGAGGTGATTCAAATTTTGGAAGTGCAGGGCCCGGGAGATGGCTCAGTGGAATAAGCGCTTCCCTGGCAAGCTCAGGGGCCTGAGTTCAATCCCCAGTTCTGCCAAAAAGGAAAAAAGAAAAAACAAGTTTTGAAACTGCAACAAGAATGGCTGCTGCAGTCCCCCGAGCAGGGCCTGGGGCTACCCTGAGCCTCCCTAACCCCACACCCCATCAGCTGTGCTAGGGTGTGCCTGGAGCCCCCTTCCCTGCCTCACCTCAGGGAAGCAGCCTCTGGCATCAGGAGAGCCAGCGCTTCAGGAGTACGAGGTATGGGCCTGGGCAGACACCTGTGACAAAGGCCTGCATGGCCCTGTGTTTGTGTGAAGATTGAGAAACTACACTAGAGTCTGAGGGGGTCCCTGTGGATCTCCTTGGGTGACTGCCCCAAGGTGACCTGCACCTTCCCAGCCTTAGGGGCACTAAGGTTGGGCTTGGAGCTGCATCCGGGAGGGTGGGCCCTCCTTAGTCCTCTCTGGAGCCTGGGCAGGACTTGGCAGGGAGCTGGTGGGGAGGCAAGGGTTAAGGAATTCAATTAAGCTGAGAGCAAATGTCAAGAAGGAAAGGAACAGACATATGGACAAACAGGCTACAGGCCAACTAACCAACAGGACCCAGGCTGTGCCGTGAAGCTGCTGCCTACCTGGAAAGCAAGGCTACCTATGGACCCTCTGGGCTGGGCCTGGCCCTGGGCTCAGCAGCTCAGAAGTAAGTGGGCTCTGGGGCCCTGGGGCTGCCACAGCCCAGAGAGGAGCAGATGTAGGTCCCAGAACTTGCCTTCACCAGCTGAGATGCTTGAGTTTCTTAGGTCCCCAAACACCCAGATCCCCCTGAGAGTCTTCAGGACCTTGGGCCAGGCCAAGGAGGAGAGACAGATCAGGCACTGAACTGGCTTCCTGGGCTGTGTGACACACAAGCACACAGAGGGTGGTGCTTAGAAAGGCCCCACAGAGTTTAAAGCTCTGCTGTTGCTATAGTTATTTTGTTTTGGTTTGTGAGTTTTTTAGAGACAGGTTCCTGAGATATATATATATATATATATATATATATATATATATATATATATATATATATATATATATATATATATATATATATATTTCAGGCTGGTCTTGAATTCACTATGTAGCACAGACCAGCCTTGAGCTTGCAGTGATCCTGCTGCCTCAGCCTCCTTAGTGCTGAGGTTAGAGGCATTTTTCATCATGTCTGGGTGCTTTTTGGTATCTTAAAAATTCAAAATCCTTTTTTTTTTTTTTGATTAAAAAAAAAAAATCCTGAGGGATTGAACTCAGGCCCTTGTATTTCCCAAGCAAGCGCTTATTCTGCTGAGCCGTCTCCCTGGCTCCTCAAAATATTTTTGGAATAACAGCCTCATTCTCATTTTCACTGGGTCCCACAAACTATATATCAGCTCCAAGCAGAAAAAGAACCCTTGTCCTGACACAGGGAGAGCAAGGTCTGTGATATAAGCAGTGAATAGTGGTGGGAAACTGGAATTTTAGGATTGATGCTCCAAGCCCTTGCTGCCAGTGTGGCTTCAGTTAAATCACACTCCTAAATCTTTCCTCACTGTCATTAAAAGGGTTAATATCACCAGCCAAGGGTTATGCATGATGAAGCATATGCAAACGTACTGTGGCTTGGCAGAGAATCATTCCTCAATAGGAGAATGAGTATTGTGATCATGATAAAGACTGACCTGTTATTAATAAGCAGGGAAGGGCCTCCTGTGGACAGGGACATAATATATATGTATGCACATATATTTAAAAAAAAACCAAACACATATGTACTCTCCCTTTCTCTCACCTTGCTAAGGACTGGTAAACTTCCAAGACTGTCCCCAGCGCACCTTTTGACTCTGTCCCTCGATGAGAAAGCAAGAACAAGGTCTTGTGCCACACTCGTGTGCCCAGTAAGCAAATGTGGCAGAGGACTGCGTGGCCTTCACCACACAGCCAGTTAATGCCTCACCCCTGCCCAGGTCCCCCTTTCGCAATCTGGAGCCAGGAAACCTGGTTACAGATTTACTTGGAACAATGTCTGATGTGCAGAGTAAAGTCCTCCTTGGCCTTTGTGAAGTCACCCTCCCTTCTCCTCAGGAGCTTCTCAGACTTCTGCCCAAAGATGAGGGCTCAGGAAGACATGGAGAACCAGACACAGGTGCTGGGAGGTTGGAGGGAAGGAGACAGGGCTGAGGGGCCTGGCAGCCTCTCTGGGGGGCTGGGGAACAGAGATAAATCCTGATGAATTGGTTACAAGCGACAGTCCCAAGGTGAATGTGGCAAATGGGGCATGGGGCAGAGGTGGAGGTGAAGAAACCTTTAGCTTTAGGACTGGCTGACTTGGGGAGTAGGGGCCCAGCCACCTTCTTGGGGACACCCAAGGACTTCTAGGGGACAGCCAGTGGGACAGAGTGGCTCTGTCTGCTGTCTGGCATCCTCTTGGCCCCTCTCACCCAGGGCACATTCCTAAGATCTGGGCCTGAGGGTTTCAGGCATTTTTAGCCAGCAGGAAGCAAGTCAAGTATCTGGGAGGCATCCCTCGGACAGCTAGGTGGATGGACAGAGGTGGAAGGGGGGCACCCCCAGCTTGGACCTCACTCTGAGGTGCCACTCAGGCCACCTGTCTGATTCTGGGCCAGTGGTGCCTGTCCCACAGCTCCCACCCCCAGGTATGGCTTTTCTCTGTTCCCCCGACAGGATTCCCAGGGCTCTGCAGGGGCTTCTGCCAGTAGCCCGAAGACACCCATGCCTGCTGAGCCCAAATATGACATGCTGTACAAGATTGAAGACGTGCCTCCCTGGTACCTGTGCACCCTGCTGGGCTTCCAGGTGAGCTGTCCTCAGGCTCCACCCTGGCACGCTCCTGCGAGGCCTGCCCTTCCCTGTCCCTGCACCACAATCTTATCTTGGGCAAGAGGAAGAGAAGCCTTAGGACACCCTGTGGACAGTGACCTAAGGGGATGGGGGTGGGTGGGAGGAGGGCAGAGGGAACTGAGAGGGGAGTGCATGGGGCACAGGGAGGAGGCCCAGGGTAACCTGGGGGGAGATTAGTGTCCCTGTGGGCATATGCAACGGCTCTCTGGGAATTCCCATGGAGAGTGTCCTGTGGCTGGCGTACCCAGGGTGGCCCAGGTCCAGGCCCATCGAGGCAGGATGAGGACAGTGGGCGCCTCAGTTTCTCGGTCCAGCAGCCTCACACACTCCCTTTTCACCATCCCCAGCATTACCTGACCTGCTTCAGCGGCACCATTGCTGTACCCTTCCTCTTGGCTGAGGCGCTGTGTGTGGGCCAAGACCAGTACATGGTCAGCCAGCTCATCGGCACCATCTTCACATGTGTGGGTGTCACTACTCTCATCCAGACCACACTGGGCATTCGGTGAGCCATCCCCTTCCCTGTGCTCACACACACACACACACACACACACACACACACACACACACACACACACACACTGTAATCCATACAGCAATACCAGGAATAGGTAGTCTTGCTCAGAGCACTTTATGAGAAAAAAGAAATCCAAAGCAAGCTGGTGATGGTGACACACACTTGTAATCCCAGCATTGTGAGAAGCTGAGACAAGAGAGTCTTAGAGCCATGGGATAAAGAAAATGTGATGGTGTTGCCAGGCATGGTGGTGGCACATGCCTGTAATCCCAGTACTCAGGAAGCTGAGGCAGGAGGATCATTGCAAGTTTGTGACTAGCCTGAACTATAAAGTGAGCTCAAGGCCAACCTGAACTGCATAGCAAGGCCCTGTCTCAAAAAAAAAGGGGGGGTGCTGGGGAGATGGCTCAGTGGAATAAGCGCTTCCCTGGCAAGTGTAAGGGCCTGAATTCAATTCCAGGTTCCACCCCCCAAAAAAAAAGTGGTAGATGAGTGATATAGCTCAGTGGCACAAGCACCTGCCAGGTAAGCACAAGGTCCTAAGTTTGATTCCTGGTACAATAAGAAAGGCACCAAAAATGTGGTATTTATATACCATGGAGTAGTACTCTGCCATAAAGAAGGATAAACTTGAGACAACTTTAGTTAACTGGATACATCTTGAGACCATACTTTTAATTGAAGTAAATCTGACACATATGTTTAAGTATCACATTATTTCTCTTGTATGAGAAACCAAAAGCATAAAGAAGGACCAAAATGGATGATAGATATTGACAAGTAGGAAGAAAATGTTCAAATAGGTAGAAGAACAAGGGAGGGGAGGAAGGGAAAAGGAAAACAAAGAGAACAGAAGGAAAAATGGAAACAAAGCTTTTGTAAATAAGGAAGGGAAAAGGATAGAAGGGAGGTGAGGGGGATGGGGAAAAGAAAAGGAAGAATCAAGGTGCTTCGTGAACAGGCATAAATTCCCTTTGATGAATGTGATCATCGTGTATACAAAAAATGTACTGATAAAATTAATTTTTAAAAAGTTAGAGCCCACCTGGACAATTTAGAGACTTAGTGAGACTCTGTCTCAAAATTTAAAAAATAACACATAAAAAGGGCTGGGGATATAGATAAGCACAAGGGCTCTGGGTTTAGTCCCTAGTACCACAAAGGTACTAGGGATTAATCCCACCGTCTGTGCCTCCTGCTGCTCCACCCTGGCCCAGTCTTAGTGCGAGGAGTTGGATGCTGATGTTGGGACCTCACTGTAGGGGGCTCCTGTTGTGTTCCTCAGACTTGAGTCTGGGTGGTTGCTGCTGCTTGGGATTAAATCTAGGGCCTTTCACTGAGCTACACCCCCAGCCTCACCCCCTATCCTTTTTTAATTTTGAAGTTAGGCATTGTGGTGCATACCTATAATACTAACACGAGGCAGGCTGAGGCAGGAGGAATCACTGTGAGTTCAAGACCAGCCTGGGCTACCGAATGAGTTGAAGGCCAGCTTGGAATACATAGAAAAATCCTGCTTCAAAAAAAAAAAAAAAAAACATAAATTAGGGACAATCTTACTATGTCACTGAATTACCCAGGCTGGGTTTGAACTTAGGATCCCCTTTTCTCATCCTCTCAGAGTGCTGAGATTACAGGCATGCACCACCCTGCCCCACTTTCCTCCTCTTAAGGGCCACTCTGTGCACAGGGCCACTCTTTTCTCTGCTCTGATGGCCTGACAGCCTCTGGGGTCTGTCTGGGCCACTGGGCACAGAGCAGTAGTTTGATGTATAGTTGGTGGGTGAGGAAGATACGAGCAGAGCCTGGGAGCCAGAACAGAGCCGCTCTCTTCATTACCTGGCCTCTCGTGGTGGGGACGGGAGCTGCTCCATGCACAAGGGAAAGGGCAGGTTCATGCTAGGGCAGGCAGTTGTCTTTTGCTTTGGGTCTGTCCTACTGGGGTTTCAATGACCTCTCTCTGTCCACCCGTGCCCATGTCCCCCTGTCGCTGCCTTGTCTCTACTCCTCTCCTACCCACCCCATCCCTGGCACCCCACACCTCTCCTCTAGGCTGCCCCTGTTCCAGGCCAGTGCCTTCGCGTTTCTGGTTCCAGCCAAAGCCATCCTGGCCCTAGAGAAGTGGAAATGCCCACCAGAAGGTGTGCTCATTTGTGGATCCTGGGGCTGGAGGGGGGAGCCCCAGGGTCTGTAGGTCTGGGAAGATGTCCTGAATGCAAACAGCAGGGTGTACTCACCATAGTATTTTCTTTCCCTGCTGTCTGCTGTCTGTGTGTCCCTCTTTGCCCCAGAGGAGGTCTACGGTAACTGGAGTCTGCCTCTGAACACCTCTCATATCTGGCAACCACGGATGAGAGAGGTGGGTAGAAGGCCCAGGGGCGGGGGGTGGGCAGTTGGGAATAAAGGCTCTTGTTGACCAGTGGGGACTTGAGGAGGCAACTGAAGAACTGCTAGCGGCCCGGTCAGTCTATATAGTGACTTACTCTGACTTTGCCCTTCTAGATTCAAGGCGCAATCATGGTGTCCAGCATAGTGGAGGTGGTGATCGGGCTGATGGGGCTGCCTGGGGCTCTCCTCAGCTACATTGGGCCTCTCACGGTCACCCCCACTGTCTCCCTCATTGGCCTCTCTGTCTTCCAAGCTGCTGGTGACCGAGCTGGCGCCCACTGGGGCATCTCAGCTTGGTAAGCAGGCACCAGGCCTGATTCCCACTCCTTCCTGTCCTGTCCCTTTAGTCCTGGCTCCTGGCCCCAGCCTGAACTCCCAGTCACCTCCTCCTTGTGCCTCTGCCCCCAGCTCCATTCTCCTGATCGTCCTCTTCTCCCAGTACCTGCGCAATGTTGCCTTGCCGCTGCCTGGCTACCAGTGGGGCAAGGGCCCCACTCTCTTCCGCATCCAGATCTTCAAGATGTTTCCTGTGAGGAGCTGACAGGTGGCTGGGGCAGGGACTAGGGCAGGGCTTAGCTCAGGGTCAAGGGGAGGGAAAAGGCTGAGACTGCACAGGAGCCAGAGAAGAAATGCAGTCCTAGCCAGAGCTGGAGCGGGCTGGATCTGAACTCCACGGGCTGAGGCTGGGCCAAAGTAGGCGTGTTCAACTTGCATGGAGATAGCAGTGCCTGCAGCTACCCTTCAACACACTCTTCTTCAGATTGTGCTGGCCATTATGACTGTGTGGCTACTCTGCTATGTGCTGACACTGACAGATGTGCTGCCCATGGATCCAACAGCTTACGGCTTCCAGGCTCGAACCGATGCCCGTGGGGACATTATGAATATTTCGCCCTGGATCCGCATTCCCTATCCCTGTAAGCACTCCTGCTTGGACCCTTCTGGCCCTGACTAGAAACTTGTGAGATTCCTGATAAGCCAGTTCATCTGATGATGAAACTATTGCTACCCACAGCTCCCCAACACACACACCAAAGATAGAACCTAAGGTCTTTGTACCACGTTCTAGTCCTTTTTTATTTTGAGATAGTCTAAGTTCTAAATTGCTCAGACTGGGTTGAAAGTTGTAATCCCCTAGCTTCAGTATCCCAAGGCACTGGGATTACAGGCATGTATCAGTTTCCCTGTACAGGTTTGTCACAGATTTTATTTTATTTTTTTTCGGAACCAGGGATTGAACTCAGGCCCTTGTGCTTGCCAGGGAAGCGCTTATTCCACTGAGCCATCTCCCTAGCCCTGTTACAGATTTAAAGTGTGCAAGAACAGAAGTGTTATCTCAGACAAAAGCCTCACTCCACCTCTACGCTTCTGAATACCCCAAATAAGTGCATAGTACATACCCCATAATTGCATAGTGCCTACCTCAGTGTGAGGTTTCCCCATCACCTGCTCTTCTCTCCCTCAAGAACTGTCCTGTCCATTTCCAATTCTCCAGGATCCCTGTGCCTGCTGTGCCAGCCCCACGCCCCCCGGGGAAGGCGCGCTGAGATGGCAATTGAGACTGGGCATGTTGGTGCACGCCTGTAATCCCAGTTCTTAGGAGGCTGTAAACAGGTGGATTATTCCGAGTCCAATCTAATAGTGAGACCCTGAACACCCTGTAGACCCTTCCCTAAAATACAAAAATATCCAAAGCAAAACAAACCCCCATTGTATCCAATCCCCCAGGGTGCCTCTCTGTAGCCAAACTCTTGCCTTCCCCTGCAGGTCAGTGGGGTTTGCCCACAGTGACCGTGGCTGCTGTCCTGGGGATGTTCAGTGCCACACTGGCAGGTATCATCGAGTCCATTGGAGATTACTACGCCTGTGCTCGGCTGGCTGGTGCACCGTCCCCTCCAGTCCATGCTATCAATAGGTATGCTCACTTCAACTGCCAAGCCCCAGGAGGGGCCGCTTGGGAAGGAAACGTAGGTATGGGCTACAGTGCCAAGAGGTGTAGACACAGGCAGGGACGTTCGCACCCCTAGACCATGTTTTCCTTGATAATGGAACAATGGTCCTGAGTTTTGGGAGGTGCCAAGGAGGTCTAGTCATAGGGAAACCACAGTCAGGGACAACCTTCCCAGCTCTTCTTGTTGTTTCTCTCAGGCAATCCAATAGCCATGAGATAGGCTCTACTCCACTATATCTCCCCTGGACTGGTGAGAACATGAAACTCCAATTGCCCAGGGCACCTGGCCTAGCATCAATACCAGGGCTCTTAGTTTCCAGACCTCTTTGTGGCCTGGAGACTTCACACTGGCAGTGACAGTCCACACCACCCCCGAGGGGCAGGAAATGTGACAGGGTAATAGGAGAACACAGTCTGTGAAGTGGCTGGTCTAAGCCCCTGCTGGGCCTTTCATTACAGGGGCATCTTCATCGAAGGCGTCTGTTGCATTATCGCAGGACTGTTGGGCACGGGCAATGGGTCTACCTCATCGAGTCCCAATATTGGCGTCCTAGGGATTACCAAGGTGCTGCCACCAGCTAGGGAAGCACAAAATTCTGTCCAGGTTCCAATCCCCCACTGGCACAACCCCATGCCAGACCCCACATTGGTCTAGCTTGGCCCCGTGTTTAAAAGGCCAAGCCCCTAACTAAAGCCCCCCCACCTAGGCCCACTGCTTGCCCCAACCCACCCCGTCCTGAGTCCTAGCCCCACCCTTGGCTTTCTGACAGGTGGGCAGCCGCCGCGTGGTGCAGTATGGTGCAGGTATCATGCTGGTCCTGGGCGCTGTTGGCAAATTCACTGCCCTGTTTGCCTCGCTCCCCGACCCCATTCTGGGGGGCATGTTCTGCACCCTCTTTGGTGAGTGGCTGGTGTGGGCCTGGGTATGCTGTGTGGGTCACTGAGTGGCCTCGCTCAACCCTGAGGGTCTGTGTTTTCCTGCCCCTGCAGGGATGATCACAGCTGTGGGGCTGTCTAACCTGCAGTTTGTGGACATGAACTCCTCCCGTAACCTTTTCGTGCTGGGCTTTTCCATGTTCTTTGGGCTCATGTTGCCTAATTACCTGGATTCCAACCCTGGTGCCATCAACACAGGTACCTGCTATTTGGGGAGTGGGAGGGAATCCAAACACAGCCTAGGGGTGTGCAGCTCAGTTGAAAAGCACTTGCTTAGCCTTCACAAAGCCTTTGGTTAGACCTCCAGCACTTCAAAAAAATAAAAACTAAGCACAGCCTACTCCCTCCAAAGCTTTACACTTGTAGAGCCACAAATTCTTCCCAAATCTGGAAGTTAGTATCCAGGAAGCTTGGTAGTACCTGGTCATTACTAAAATACTTTCTGTGGACAGGTTTTAAGCATTTATTTACATATGTATGCAATTTTCAAAAAAGCTCCATGAAACATATTATCATTTCCACTCAGCATGATGAAATGATTTGTCCCAAGTCAGCAATTAGCAGTTGCCAGGACTGGGATTTGCACCAAAGATGGGAGGGACAGACCGAGACTGGGCTTGTGCCTGTAATCCCAGCACTTAGGAGGCTGGAAATAGGCGAATCCCTACAAGTCTGATCTGTGTAATACGACCCTGTAGACACTGTGCTAAATACATAAAAAGAAAGAAAGAGGGGTTGGGGAGATGGCTCAGTAGAGTATGTGCTTGCCTGGCAAGATCAAAGGCCTGAGTTCAATCCCTGGTTCCGCAAAAAAAAAAAAAAAAAAAAAAAAAAAACATATAGACCAACTTGAAAGTAGGACTCTGTGCAATTCCCGGGCCATGACTGTTTAAGGAAGTCAGTAGTTCGTGCCATGACACCCATTGGTTCTTGGCTTGTTCCACAGGGATCCCTGAAGTGGACCAGATTCTGACCGTATTGCTGACCACAGAGATGTTTGTGGGTGGATGCCTTGCTTTCATATTGGACAACACAATGCCAGGTATGGGTCAGCCTTATAAGGCAGCACAGAATGAGATTGGACTTGTATGTAGTCGTTCAGATGGCCACAAAGCTGGGGATGTGGCCAGGTCTGAGGCCAGGTAGAAAGGAGGCCCTGGGGGAACAGTAAGGACGGATGGGCTGCTGGAATGCCTGCTGGTTAAAGGGAAAGAGGCACAGACTGAGGTTTGTAGGTCTTGAAGTGGGTGAGGCCAGGAATTATTTCTGGGTCCTATGAAAGGAAATCTGTCTGTGTGTGTGTGTGTGTGTGTGTGTGTGTGTGTGTGTGTGTGCCTCCAGGGTCTAAAGTGGTGTACCTCTGAGATATACCTTTAGCCTTTTTTGAGACAGAGTCTTGCTAAGTGGTCCAGACTTGCCTTGAACTTGTGATTATAGGTGTGCACCATCATGCCTGGCTCCTTTTCCTCTCTTACAAACTCAGTTTGTTGGTAAAATCCACTCCAAATATGGCTAATAGAAGAATCCCACATATACCTTTGGTAGTGGAGCATCTGGTAGGGATTGTGTAGGGCAGTTTGTGGCATACCAAGTACAAGTGTGTCCAATAGATATATAAAAAAACAATGTCATCAGGCACTCTAATAAGCACATGAGTCAGACATGAACCTAAGTATCTCATTTCACTCTTAAAAACTATGACCACATAGCAAAAGCCTGTAATCCCAGCACTTGGGAGACCCAGTCAGGAGGATCACTAAAGCCAGCCTGGGCTACATAGTGCATTTAAGACCAGCCTGAGCTACATGGTGAGACCCTGTAAAGAACAAAACAAAATAAAAACCCACCAAATAAACAGAAACTATGTGAGCCTGGGAGATGGCTCAGTGGAGTAAGTGCTTCCTTAGCAAGTGCAAGGGTCTGAGTTCAATCCCCAGTTCTAAAAATAAATAAATAAATAAATAAATAAAATCAACAGAAACTATGACCACAGCCAGTCTCAAAGTTGGACAGCACAAATCTTTTTATTTTGTACTAGGGATTGAACTCAGGACCTTATATTTGCTATGCAGGTGCTTAAACTGCTGAGCTTTCTCCTCTGGAGAGTACAAATCTTAACGTTAATGTCTGACACAGTTCCTAGCCGTGTGTCAGCCACAGTACCACACTGCCTCTGCTGGAGGGTTCCAGGGCATCTTGGTTGCAGGCTGGGAAAGATTCATGAGGATAAACTATGACTGCATCTGCATAGGGATAGAGAGGAGTGGAATACCAGGGTTGGTTGTTCTCTATCCCTAACTGCTTACCATCTCAAACAAAATCACAGCTCCTGCCCATCTCTGAAGCTCTGAGGGTTCAGGCTGGCACAGAAACGCAGACAGGGCCCGTGTTCAGACATGGACTGGACAACAGGGACCAAGGCTCCCCAGGAGATTCTAGGCAGAATAAGGTGACTTCTTGAGTCATCTCCTGGCCCTCTTTTTTTTTTTTTTTTTTTTTGAGACAGGGTTTTACCATGTAGTTCAGGCTAGTTTTGATCTCACTTTGTAGCTAAACTCAGCAGTCTTCCTGCCTGTCTAGAGTGCTTGGATTACAGATGTGTGCTGTACCAAAACTGCTTTTTGCTTGTGGAGGAACTGACAGAACCCAGGGTCTCTTGAGTCCTACATCAGGGTCTCACCAAGTCATTTAAGTTTTCCAAACTGGGCTTAAACTTTTGATCCTCCTGTCTCAGCCTCAGAGGACTGGGATTACAGGTGTGTGTCATCATGTCTCGGTTGGATGATAGCATCTTAGCAGTGTAGTTGTCTCTTGGGTGGGTAGCAACTCAACCAGGACAGTTACCTTCCCATTTAGAGAACCGGCTGGGACAGCTTGTGGTTCTGTGTGAAACCGCAGCTGTACAATCGCCTCAAAGCACCTGGCCAAGCCCTTCATGTCACTAACCTCCAATATAACTGAGCTTCAGCAGTCATCTGTGTGATGCCACACAATCTTCAGTAGCCCTTTAATCTGCTTTGAGGAAGGAGATAAAGCTCAGAGTCCTCAAGTTACTTGTCTGAGGTCAGACAACCTGAATTCAAACTCAGGGCTTGCTGGCACAGAACCCAGTTCTTAACCAGAGATCAGCAAAGCTTTCACAAGATATTAACTTGCAGAAAAGTCACTCTAGCTCAAGATTGAATGTAGGCCTTATGTGGGGCTGGGGAGATGACTTAGTAGAATAAGCAATTCCACTTCCCTGGCAAGTGCAAGGGCCTGAGTTCAATCTTCAGTTCTGCAAAAAAAAAAAAAAAAAAAAAGTGGGCCTTACACTGAGCTACATTTCCAGCTGTTCTTAATGTTTTGAGATAGTCTTATCAAGTTGCCTAGGCTTTAAAATTTATACGTCAGAGATAGCTCAGACCTACCTGGCAAGCACAAAGACCGGAGTTCAATCTCCAGCCCCACATACCATGTGGTCTTGGCCCCCTAGGCCCCAGATGGGTGCAGACTGTGCTGCTTGGAAGGGAGTATGGTGGTGCATGCCTATAATCCCAGCAGTCAGGAGGTTCAGCCAGGAGGATCTCTGCGAGTTTGAGACCAGCCTGAGGACTAGAAAAGTGAGACCATCTCAAAAATAGAATAAAATAAAAACTAATTTGCAATTCTCCTGCCTCAGCTAATACTAGGATTACAAGCTTGCACCACTACACCCAGCTCAGACACTTCAAGGGTATGGGCTCAGTTCAGTGACAGAGCACATAACTAGGCTTCGTGAAAGTCTGGCCTAGGACCAGGAGGTAAAAAGACTTGCTGGCCTTTTGATAAATGACCCCACTGTCCTCTTCTAGGGAGTCCTGAGGAACGAGGCCTGATACAATGGAAAGCTGGAGCCCATGCTAACAGTGAGACGTCTGCCAGCCTGAAGAGTTATGACTTCCCCATTGGGATGGACACAGTCAAAAAGATTGCCTTTTTGAAATATATCCCCATCTGCCCAGTCTTCAAAGGATTCTCTCTGAGGTTAAAAAGCCAGCCTCCAATTATAGAAGACACTCCAGAAAATGGAGAAGCTGTGTCTGTGTGCACCAAGGTCTAAAAAGTTCCAAGGTAGGATGTGCCACTGGCTTTTGTGGGATGACTGAATAATCAGAACATCGTCTCAACAAGAGAAAACTCAAACTACTGTTTCCATTTTTGTGACCTCTTTAGGTGTCCTTAAGGGGAGATGGACTGGGTAAAGTCCAAATATGAATTCTAAGTGGAATTCCTTAGTCATTTTATAATTAGAAACTTTCCCAACTTGCACTGACCACTAAATAGTTACAACTTTTGAAATACTGGTTTTCCCAAACATCTGGGCACAACCTAGGCAACTAGAGTCCACCAGCTAGTCACAGACATTCCAGTAGCTGAACAAATACTTGACATTTGACATGGAAAAAGCCAACAAATCCTGACACAGCAAAATGGAAAAATCCTCTCCTACATGCTTATTTCAATTCAGGGCATAAAATTAAGTTCTCTAAAGTAGGGTGACTTTGGCAACCTCAAAACTATGCCATTACAAGCCTAGCTAAACTTCCTCCTAGGGCTTCAAATGTGTGGTGACAGTGAACTCTTACATATCCACCAGGAATACAGGATAAAGAGAGTGCTCTAAACACTTAAGGGTTTCAATGTGCATGTTCTTCTAGGTGGACCAAAAGTTCCAAGAAATGTATTTTTTTTTAAAGCACTGGAGATTGAACCAAGAGATTGTGGAACAACACCTCCAGCCTTTTGAATTTTTGAAAAAATTGCAGACAAGGTTTGGGCTTGAATTTGTGATCCTTCTGCTTCAGCTGAGTAGCTGGGATTATTTATATGCATCATCATGGCCAAAGTTTTTCTTCTTTGATGGTACTGGGACTGAAGTTGGGACCTCCTGCATGTAAAGCACATGTCCCACTAAGGTGACATGGCCCCAGCTCTAGACATTTTTAGTAACAAGAACCCAATTACTTAAACAAGACATACTATGTGTCAGGACTGCCTTGAGTGAATGATGTATAATAATAATCACACAATCTGGAGCTAGATAATTATTACAGACTGAATATCCCTTTTGGGAAAATTCAGAGATCTTTGTCAGATTCTAGAATACTTGTAGAGACTCTTCTGGTGAAAAACCCTTGTTAGAAATCTAAAATGCTACATGGTATAGTCACCCAGTTTGCCTGGCATGTATGAAGCCCTGTACTGCAAAATAAGCAAAACACTCTGAAAGCCATGTTCGGGGCTGGGGAGATGACTCAGTAGAGTAAGTGCTTGCTTGCCTGGCAAGTGCAAGGGCTTGAGTTCAATCCCTGGCTCCACCTTCCACCCCAAAAAAGCCATGTCCTACCACCATTTTAGGTATGTGCAAATGAAGGAACAGCAAGTTTTACTGACTTGCTCATGATCACAAGCATCACGTCAAAGTCTAGCTAGAATCTTTACACGCAATCATTACATTACAGGGCCTAATTTGTGGCTATTACTCTCATTGCAATTATTCAGCAATATGGGGAAATGAGCTTATTTGCCCTAGTTCAGAGGTAAAAAACCTGTCATATTTGGAAGCTGGCTGTGCCCCCCCAGACCCAGACAGGGTTTCACTATGTAGTTCAGACTAGCCTTGAACTCAATATGTAGCTCAGGCTGGCCTCAAACAGTCAGCAGTCCATGGCCTCAGCCTCCCGCTAGGATTACACTTGTGATTTAGGGCTCCTAGAGAACAGAGGGAGGACTGAGGGCTGAATCATGGCTTAAAAAAAAAAAAAAAAAGTCAAGCACAACTATTTTAGTGCTATTAAAAGCACACCTATTTGTAGGCTGGGCATGGTGACACACAGCTCTAATCCTAGCACTTAAATGCTGAGGCACAAGATCATTTCAAGTTCAAAACCAGCCTGTGCTGCATAGTGAGACCCTATCTAAAACAAAAACCACCCACCAATTGCCAGACATGGTGGTACACACCTGTATTCCTAGCACTCTGAGACGGAAACATGAGGATCTTAAGTTTGACCCTACTTTGGGAAACTTAATTATCTCAAAATAAAAATTAAGGGCTGAGGAGGTAGTTCAGCTTTGGGTTTAAACTTCAGTACCAAGGCCAGGAATGTGGCACATGCCTATCTCAGCACTTAGGAGGCTAAAGCAGGATCATCTCAAGGTTAAAGCCAGATTGGATTACAGGGAGTTCAAGGCCAGTGTGAACTACAAAGCCAGAACCTATCTTTATTTTTTGGCAGAACAGGATATTGAACTCAGGCCCTTGCGCTTGCCAAGGAAGCGCTTATTCTGAGCCATCTCCCTGGCCCCCCCAGAACCTATGTTTAAAATAAAAAAAGTGAGTTGTGTGGTGGTGCATGCCTGTAATCCTAGCACTGGGGAGGCTGACACAGGAGGATCACTATGAGCCCAAGCTGTATTAACTAGACCCTGTACCAAATGAATAGAGATTAAAAACAAACAAAAAACCCAAAAAGCCTCCAACTATTAGTTTATTATTTATATATTATTTATTTTATATATTTATTAGTTTTCTTCAAAACTAAATTTTAAAAAAGGGCCAGGTTTGGTAACACACCCTTGTATGAGTGACCACCCATCTAGTTTCCTAACACGCTGTCTGGAATTGCCCTCACATCGCAGTTTCAGGCAACAAAAAGCTAGCACAGGGTGGTTAGGTTTATTTTGCTAGTGTACTGTGGAAAGATACTTGCTCAGCAACATACTTGCTACTATGGATTCCAATGAACCTGCTTTCTCAGCATGGTGTGCCCACAGGGTTGTACTATACATTAGAATGGATATTTCTAGAGAGTCTATATAGTCCAGCACCAATAAACAGACATCAGTTCAGTTCTACTATTATTTTATTTTTTTAAATATTTTTGAAAAAATATAATTTTTTTACAATATTTTCAACTTAAACACTATTCACACTGAACACGTATGGCAGCTTAACCTACCCAAATATGAAGTTTAAGAAGCCAAAACTGTTCTAGCTTTGTTAAAAAGAAAAGTTGTGCTGCAGACTACTGTCAGGATGGTTAACAAAGCAAGGAAAAGCACCATTCAAATCATGTAACAATTTCTTTGTTCAACTGGATTATAGGCTGGTGTTTGTCCCAAATTAAGACATATTTCACACAAGTATGGCTGTGATGAGGTGAATCCTCAGAACCCACAATTCCCAAATCACATATTCTTTAAATATATCATTAGAAAAATTCAGGATTTCTGACATGATTATATGCCAGAAAAGCTAGGATTAGCTCTTTCTTGTTATTATCTTGTTACCTTAGTCACCAAAGAATTATTTCAAATTAACAGAATTTTCCAAAAATCTGTGAGGGTTTTTTGGAGACAGGGTCTTGCTATCTCTAGTTCAGACTGGCCTGAAACAAACTACGTAGATGAGGCTGCCCTCCATCAGAATAGCCTTGAGGGAGAAGGATTGCTAAGGATAAATGCAACTGAGAAATCTGGAATGTACTTAAATTTACTCATTGCTGCAAAGTGTAGGCATTAACAAATGTTAATCTTAAGGGACGAGTTTAACCTCAAAGATGATAATTTTGTAAGATTTAGAGTTTAATTTGGTGCTTTGTCACAACTTGACTGGTGCTTCTTGCCTCACTGTCTTTACATTAAGCCATGGGCCCAATTATATTTTCAGTAAATGTTTGACAGCTTTTTACTTAGTAACAGTCTCAGCACTTTTATTAAGCATGCAAGACTAACAAAAACTTTGGCAATGCATAAGTGTAACACAGTGACGAGAGAGCTTTTACAATTAAGTCTTCTAATACTGCCTTCACAGTGTGGAAATTGTGCTACATCCACCAAAAGAGGGCCCCGTCTACTCAAATATTTTAGTACTTCACCCCAGGAACAAACTCCTTTGCATTTGGATTCAGATTGCTCTTGACCTGGAAAATAAGTACATAAAAAAATCAAGTTCATTACAAATGGCTTCAGATACTCAGAAGCATTCAGGCTATATCCACATGCAAAAGTATCTTTTTTTGGTACTGGGAATTGAACTCAGGACCTTGCACTTGCCAGGTAGGCACTGTGCCACTGAGCCATATCCTTGACTAAAAATCTTTTTAAAAAATACAGAACAAAAGCAAAAACTCAAGGTATTAAGGTTACATTTCACAAAAAAAAAAAAAAAAATGATGGCAGGAAAAGGACCCAGATATAAGCTAATATTGTAATACATACAATATTATCAACTTTTTTTTGGGGGGGCCAAACCAGGGATTGAACTCAGGCCCTCACACTTGCAGCAAGTGCTTATTGTACTGAGCCATCTCCCTGGCCCTTTGTATCAACTTTCTAAAGAGAAAGTAGGAACTGAAATTAAGTCTGATGTATACACAAAACCCAACTTCATATAAACTAAAGGAATAGCACTGAATAAAGAATTTGGTTAATTTGATGATCCTTGATTTTCTTAAAACATTTTCTTATCACACAAACATATTAAACAAGTGTTGAAATTGTGACTCAAGTAAATGGGGCATTGCTGATGGATGATCCTCACTGAAAACATGAAAGTTATTTTTCTACAACTGCTGTCTTCTAATTTCCAACAGGAGGAATGGTATATAACTGGATAAGAAAACTACGTGGGGAGTCAGAAGATTTAAGTCCAGCTTTGCCCCATGTAACTTTCTGTGCATGTCTGGATAAATCACCCTGAGACTCCATTCTTGCAAATCTGAACAAAAGTGAGAAGCAGCCAAGGTCTCTAAGTGCTGTAGAGACTTGCATCAATATTATTCTAAGCTTCTAAATCTTCAATTACCTAAGTAGACATATCAGTGTACATAGGAAGATTAATTGGAAATCTTCTATTGCATACTTTGCAATATTTTTGGTACAGGAGATCAAAATAAGGATCTTTAACTTGTTAGGCAGGTACTTATACAAAAGAGCTATCTCCTTGGTCCAAAACTGATCCCATGTTTTTTTCCCTACTTGGTTCTGGAAATCAAACTATGGACCTTGCATTTGCCAGGCAGGCACTTGTGCCACTGAGCTACATCCCCAGTGCACTGTTCTACTGCACTGTGGAGAGCAATGATAAAAAGTAAGTGACGACAGATTCTCAGGCCTATATGAAGGCATGTTGGTAGGCTTTTAGATTGGATGTTGTTTCCTGCATCACTTGAGGACAAAAACATAATATTAAATAACATCAGAGCAATAATTTAATCTTAAATTTCATAATACAACAATTTCCTTGGACAGGACATAGTCTCCTTTCCCTGAAGGAAAGGTGTCTGACTATGAAATATACAGTTTAGGGGTTGGGATATATTTTAGTGATAAGAGCATCTGCATAGCATGCTTGAAACTCTGGCTTCAATCTGCAGCATCACATACACACAAGTCTAGTATATAGTTTTTGTTTTGTTTTTGTGCTACTGGGGATTGAACTTAGGACCCTTGCCAGGCAAGCATTTATTCTACTGAGCTATGTCCTTGGCCCCTAATGTGTATAGTTAAAAAGCAGTAATAAATATACAAGCTTCTGGCAGTTATAGAAGAATAAGAACAATCTCAAATAGACCAAAAAGAGCCAGTTCATAAATTATAGATTTATACTGGATTCAGATTAAAATTATACTGCACAAGTCAAGCATGGTGGTGCATGTCTATAATCCTAGCATTTTGGAAGCTGCCAGGAGGACTGCCACAAGTTCAAGGGTAGCCTGAATTACACAGCAAGACCTTATCTAAACAAAGTTATACTCTATATTAAGCCTAGCAAGAGGCTTTACTCATCAGGGCATGATGTGACTAATGTAGCCACAAGTAAGCATGTTGAAAAAAGACTCATAAGGGGCCGGGTGTGGTGGCACATGCCTGTAATCCCAGGACTTGGGAGGCTGAGGCAGGAGGATTGTTATGACTTCGAGGCCAGCTTGAGCTACAAAGTGAGCTCAAGGCCATCCTGAACTGCATAGTGAGACCCTGTCTCAAAAAGACAAAAAAAAAAAAAAAAAAAA
>PVKA01015354.1:0-50262 GCA_004027165.1 Ctenomys sociabilis
TAGGTGGGTGGATGGATGGGTGCATGGAGGGATGCGTGGGGATGGATGGAAGGTTGCCGGATGAGTAGATGGATGGAGGGGAGGCTGCGCGGATGGATAAGTGGGTGGATGGGTAGGTGGGTGGATGGATGGGTGGATGGATGGGAGAATTGATGGGTGGACGGATGGGTGGATGCCAGCAGATGGACGGGTAGACAGATGGCTGTTAACTCCTTTTCTTAGGTCAGTTTTGGGAAAATTGTGTCTTGTGTGGGATTTGTCATTTTCACATAATTTTTTAGCGTATTGACACATACTTTTTCATAACACTTCTTCATCATTTTAATAGCATTATTCTTATTCTTTAGTGTTTATAGACTGTAGTGAAAACTCTTCTGTTTGCAGACAGAAGAGATTTGCATTACCTCCCTTTACTTGTGATCGATAGAATGAGTTTCACCACCACTGTTTTCTGATGCATTGCCTTCTGGTTTTTTCACTTTACCCTTTTTTTGTGTTAATTTTCTTTTGTTTCACTTGTCTGCTTTTGCACACAGTATTCCATTCCTCACGCAGAGGCGGTGCACATGCACAACGCGTCTTCATCGTTCCCCAGCTGTCCCCCTCTCCTCCTTTTTGTGGCTTTCTTCCCATCGCAAAACCTCTGGCTCCCAACTTGTTATCGTGCATCTTTTATTTTGCTCTTAATACCTTTGTATTTGGGTTTCCCGTACGAGAGCAATCAGGCGGTGCTTGAGCTGTGCGTCTGCTCTGGGTCACTCAGCACTGTGCTCCCGAGGTGCACCCACTTTCCTACCAGTGATTTTTTCTCTTCTGCTGTGAGGCAGGTGGCTTCACGTGGCCAACCGAGGCGACATGTTCTCCCTCCCTGAGGGTCCCTGTGGGAAGGGCTGAAGGGACACTGTTCGGCCTCACGGCAGCAGCGGTGCTGTCCGCTGGGCTGTGTTCTTGCAGAGGCTCAGGCCGGGGTTGTTCAGGCTGTGGACAGAGCTGGGTTCCTTGCAGCCATGGTCCCTGCTGGCTGTTCCCTTGGCCCCCAGCTTCTGGCTGTGGCCTGGCTCCGTGGCCATGCGTGTGCTCACGCCCCTCCTCCATCCCGGGGAGAGGAGCTCTCCACGGTGTCACTGTCTGGTTTTGGTGGCCCTGCTGACTGCTTCAGGGCTTTCATAGTGAGCTACATCCTCCACCATTTTTTTAAGTTGAACCTTTGAGTCAAGGCCAGTACACTGCCCTGGCTGTGCTGGACTCAGGACTCCTGCCTCCACATCATTTTTCTCCGGTTAGGAGGAGACTCTGGTCAGCCCACACAAGGTCGTCTTCCTTTTGATGAACTGGCATCTGTTGACTCATGTCCCAAACACAGACAGGAAATTCTTTCTGCTGTGCAAAGTAGAATAATTCTGGAAGCGGCTTCCTGTATGCACCCAGCTCCTTGCCAGCACCCGGGGAGTTGCGTGGGCTGGACACTGAGGTCCACGTCCTTCATTCTAGCAACCGCGTGAACATTTCCTTTCATATTCCTTGGATTTACTTTGGTTGCTTCTCCTAGTTCTTGAGGCAGAGAGAGGCCAGTTAGTCAAAACCTTTGTTCCTGTTCCGCCTGCAGGATTGGCCTCCCATGGGCTTGCATTCACAGCATTCTGTACTTGTGATATCTTCTGTTTTCATTTTTCTTTGCTTTAAAATACTTTCAAGTTTCTCTTGGTTTTTTCTTTGATTCATGACTTATTCTGAAGCGTGATATTTCACTTCCAAAAGTTGAGGGATTTTTGAGTGCTTTCTGCTATTGATCTTTTACTCAACTCCCTTATGGCCACAGGGTTTTCTTTGTATGACTTGATCCATGGGTTCAGATTTATTGAGACTTACTTTACGACATAGAATGTTGACCTTGGTAAATGCTCTCATTTCCTTGTGTGCTTGAAAAGAACACGTTTGAAGCCGTGGCTGGTGGGAGCACTCAGCGAATGCCAGTTGGGTTGGGCTGGTGGGTCCCTGACCTTCAGGCATGCAGGCCTCCTCTCTCCTTGTCCCATCCGTCTGGAGAGGGGTGAGACAGTGCAGTGCACCATTGTGGATTTGTCTGCTTCTCCTTGTAGGTCCCAGCCTTTGCTTCTGGTATCCTGAAGCTCTGCAATCTGGTCTATAAACACTGGTCCTTTAGCTTTAATTCAGCATTTGGTGTGAAAGAGACCCTCTGTCCTATACTCTCGATGTTCCACCTCACAGCTCCTGGCTAAGGTCATAGCCTTGGTGCCATGAGGGTATGGCTATCAGGCAGCAGGGAGAGGACTTTGGGGAGCAGGCCCTGAACTTCAGGACTGTTGAGTCTGCTCCCTGACAGAGTGACCTGCACACACAGGCTAACTGCCTTGCCATGGCCTCTAGGTGCACAGTTAGGAGGAGGAAGAGCCATGTCTCCAAATCCCTGCTCTGCTGCATGGCAGCTGACTCCAGACACTCCTTCTCTGATGCCAGTCTTATTGATAAGCCAACTTCCTGTTTGCCCAGCCACTCTGCCAAGCAGCCCCCACAGCCGATCTCACCCATCTTTAGGTCAGTCAGCTCTGTTTTACACAGCAGAGAACCAAAGGCTCATGGGGCAATGGGCCATGCCTACCTGAGTTCTGCTGTGGCCAGAGCAGCCATCAAGCTGGCTCTTCCATGCAGGGGCTCCACAGAGGCACAGCCCTGCTGAGCTAAGGGGTCCATGGTGATGACACAGGCGGTGCAATGCTGAAGGCAGTGGCTGCCCGGCCACCTGTGTTGTCAGGACCACCTTTGCCGCATCTTTACTCTGAAGTCCATGCTGCCCAGAGGTTCAGACACCAAAAGTGCTGGGAGATGGAACCACATTATTCCACAATAAAACAAGTGCTGTGTTTGTCCTGTGGACTGTAGAAAACTCCAGTCAGATGAGTCTCATGCCACTCAAGCACACACTGCTGCACCGGCCAGCATGGGCTGCACACCAGCAGCCTGCATTCCAGCTGTCTCCGGTGCTGTTGTCGTTGGCCTGCAGAAGGTTACACTCCCTTCTATGGAGGAGCTCAGCTGTACTGAGGCCAGAGTGCCATGCCATTCAAGCTTCTGTTTCAATTTACCTTGTGTTCATCCCCTGGGAGCAGGACTGTGGCAGGGAGTCAAAATAGCCAAACAGAGAAATGGCTCCTAGTGGAGCCAACTTGGAGGAACATGGGGCTGCCTTGTGGATCGGTGGCATTCAGTTCTGGGCCTGCCTGTGGATGACTGACAGCTGGGCTATCGCCTGCAGCATAGCCTGCTCTGGGTGTGTGTTGCACCAGTCAGTTGGCTTGCAGCCTGGTGGCAGTGAACAGGGAGAGAAGAGGAAGCCCTCCCTCTTGCTTCTCTGGAGAGGCCCAGGTCCTCACCATTGCCTTTGAACATCCTCTCCAGTTCCTGCTTAGGCTTCCGGCATGGACTCTTCAGCCTTCACAAGTAGGCATTGTCAGCCCGTGTAGCAAGTCCTCTGCCTACTGTTTATATTGTACTAATGTTATATATCACAGATAGGCAAAATCTGTAGGTTCTCCCACCCCTCCACCCATGTCCCACTTGCTGGTGAGGGCTGCTGCTCTTTCAGAAGTGTCTGGTCCTGCTGTGTCTGGCCCTCTCCCTGTGCCCCAGATGGACCCCACCACTCCTGCCTCAAGAAGATGGAGTACCAAGGAAGGGCAAGCAGCCCGAGCTGGGTCTGATGCCAGGGATGCAAGGCCATCCATCCTCTGTGCACTGCCCAGACACTGGCTGTCCGGTGACAGAAGGGTTTTCAAGAGGAAGTGTTCCGCCCAGGCTCAGGGATGCACAGCTACAGTCTCTGCTACTCAGGAGGCTGGCATGAGTTTGAGGTTGGCCTGGACAACACCACAAGACACCACCTCAAAAACAAAACAAAAGGACAGCAACAAAAGAAAGGTGTTACAATGTTTGCAGTTCATATTATGTTTTAAGAACTAGGAGATAGAGCCTAAAGCTTGTACAATGATTCCTAGAATTACAGAGCCAGCAAGGGGTTATGGTCCAAAGCCATCCTTCCCTGGGTCCAAGCCCATGTCTTCCGGACTCCCTAATGTCGCCTGCCAGCTACATTTCTGTGCAGCATTCGGGGACAGACCTTTTCCACCCCCTTCCTTCCTCCCATTTCTTGTTGAGTGACCTTCCACCGTCCATCATCCAGGTTTGAGGCTGCTCTTCAGAAGCTAGCTAGCAGCACTGAGACGCTCCATCGCAGCTGCCTAGGACTCCTGCTAGACCCGGGCGAGCACAGGGAGCCCCGAGCTGTAGACTCGCTGCCGCCACTCGTCCTCCTGCTTCTAGTGCTTGGAGGACTTGTGCATGGTTTTTAAGAAAAACAGGATTAGTTTTCTTAAAGTTGACCCAAATGATGTTGAAAACATATATCCGACCCAAAATCTACACAGAGATATTTATTATAGGGATACGCATAATCACCGTGCCTGACAGCAGTGGGAATATTCTTCACAGGGTGAATGGCAAAGGAACTGGCACGCCCGAACAGAGGAGCAGCGTGAGTGACAAAAGCAAGTGGGAGGCCAAGCCATTAAAGACATAAGCAATCTTAGTACATGCTACTGGATTTAATAAGCCATGCCGGCAATGTACGTGCTGTGTGGTTCTCGGCTGTATGACATTTTGGTACAGACAGAACAACACCGACAGAAAAAGAGCAGTGGTTATAGGAGTTGGGAGTAGGAGGTAGGGAATGCAGTCATTTTTAGGGAGGTTACAGTAACTCCCTGCGATGCCGTTCTGGCGACATCTGGGTGCCCCCAGAGCCTCACGCGCTCGGAGGCGGGGCTTGCGGGAGGTGGGCAGCCTCGGATGAGTGCGCGGGCGTGGCGGGCGAGAACGCTGCCTCTGCCCCGGCCTGGCGTGGCACAGATGGGCTCTCAGCCTGGATTTGGGAGGCACCAACCAACAGGCCTGGCATCTGGGTGGAATCCGAAGGGCAGCAGGAGCTCGGGCATGTTGCCTCCCGCCTGCCCTGCCGCGTGCTGACTCTCCTCTGCGATGTCCCACCCCATGGTGCTCTGCCCTAGAGCCAGCCAACTGTGGACTGAACCTCTGCAAATTGACCTTGGCCTTGTAGATGTTAAGTATTTGGTCCAAGCAATGAGAGGATTACTAAGATTATGCTGTAATGGTGCACACATGTCGTAATGCATTTGTCTAATCCCATAGAATTATACTATCCAAAGTTGATTTTAATGAAAATAATCGTGTCTGGGCAGTGACTGTGACGTGTCTAAGCGGGATCGGCAGTTTTAGTGAACGCACCGCCCTCCTGGAGGTGCTGCTAATGGGACTCTGCATGGGGCAGTGCGGGTGGCAAATCCCTGTGCACGTCACACTGAGAGGGTGACTGAGACTGGCTTGGTGGCACCACCTGTAATCCCAGCTCTTGGGAGGCTGTAAACGGAAGAATCACTATGGGTCTGATCTAGTAGTGAGACCCTGAGCACTGTCGACCCTTCCCTAAAATACAGGAAAAAAGTGTACATATGTATTACTAAAACGTATGTACATTCAGTTTAATAACCATTTACGGCCTCACTCAGTTGGGTTTAACTAAATGTGTGCTCAGCTTGTCTATAACTCACATCAAAAGTTTTCACAACAGTTTTGGCAATTTCTCAATGACTTTAAATTAAAAAAAAAAAAAAACCCACCGGTTTCCAAGCAGCTTCTCCTTCCTGTTCACTAATGCTTATGGAAGTGCTGGCCACATACCTCAGCGGAATAGAGCTCCTGGCTCAGCAGCGTGCAGCAGCTGGGGTTCAGTGCCCAGCACGCTGAGTCCAATCTACATGTCAGGGAGACCCTCACACCCTGTAGATCCTGCTAGAAATTCATTTATAAAAAGTAAGAAAACCAATGCTTTACCTGTCTCCAGAACTTGAAGCTCTTTCTAGGTGATTGGCTAAGAATTTTGGAAGACTCCACGTAGTGTGCTCCCAGTGGTGCCCTAGCAACGTGCCACCTCTCCTGAGTGACACGGTCACACTGCTTTCCAGAACGCTGGTATCTTAGCCTAAAGCAGTGATCATAGTGGGAATCTTGGTGGTGATTCCAAGATCCCGAATTGCTTTCAGCAGAATGATGCCACTGTACCAGTGCAGCCCTCTTGCTTGGTCCCAGATTCCTTTTCTCCCATCAGTTACAGACTTCCTGAAAAGGCTCAGGGCTGCTTGGTTCTGTGGCCACAACAGGGAGTCTAATTCCAGCAGGTGGAGAGAAAGGGATACAGGTACAAAACACGGCAATGGAAAATATTAGCTTTCATTTATCTTTTATATTTTTCATCTGAAATAAATTAAATATTTATGCAAATGTGTTTTCCCAACTGAACTAATTACTAGTCAAGAATAACAATTTAAAATACTTGCAAAGAAGATTCCAAGCCTCGCCTCGCCTCCCCCTACCCGGCAGACTGACGGCTGATGAGCCCCAGGAGCTGGAGGCCTGGCAGCAGCAAGCTGCTGGACGACAAACGCGGCAGCACGGTGTGTCTGACTGTCAGAATTACTGCAGCAGCATGCAGCCGCTGGGTCTGGATGCCTTTTGTTTAAATTTTTAGCTTCTTTTGCCTCAGCATGAAGAGAAATGGAAAGGAAGAAAACTGCCTGAAAATTGCTTAACTGGATTTTGGCAATAAATTCTATAACTTGGAGGGAAAATGATTTTGGCTTTTGCAGCTCTGAATTAATGGAACACAGAAGACAGCAAAGTAAGCAGGGAAAAGGTGGCGGTACTGAGGCTCCGCTCCGGAGGCAGGGCGGCCGTCTCTCTCACTTCCCACACCTGTGGCTGCACAGATAGACACAGGCAGAGGAGATATGGGGGCGAGGCTGGGAGAAGAGATTGCACTCCCTGCTGTGCTTGGAGGAGAGCCAAGGCTGCAATTACTACCGAGTACGATCATGTCTAATTTCTCTAGGCCAGTGAGACTTGCTATGGATTTCCAAGTGTGGCTCTTGGGATTTCTATGAATTTTTCCAAGGGATTCATGAGGTCAAAACTAATTTCACAACAACAAAAATCTTCCTTGTGTTCCTCACCACTGGCATTTGTACTGGAAAGGGTGAGGGAATCTAACATCAGAACAAAAGCCTGTGCTGGGGGTATGAGACAGGTGGCATCACAATGCATCAGACAGGCTCCAAGGAAACGAGGAAAAGATCGATGGCCCCCAGCGTGGCACACATCGCTGCCCTGGCAGAAGTGGCAGAAGAGCGCTGGTGTCACTGGGGCATAGTTGGTGAATCAGAGGCACTGCTAGCCCTCTGCCCTGGGCCTGGCTGGCAGATGTCTCCAGTGTCACGGCAAGAGTGCTGGGGGGCCCGTGTGCCAGCAGAAGGCTCCAGGCTCCGTGCTGCTCACGGCTGAGGCAGCCCCTCCCGAGGGCTTCCAGCGAGCCTGCGTTCTTGGCACTTGTGCTCCGGACAAAACATTTTCTGGACCAAAAAGTGAAGCAAGTGTGTCATTTTAAAGAAAACAATGGCTGTCATTTGCTGTCACTGTCAACATTAAAATTTTCAAGAGAAGGTTAGACGTTTTCAAAGCCTACGAGAGCTAATGAGAACCTGACACCTTCCACTTTTAAAGAATTCATATGAAATCTGTAGTGAAAATAATAGCGATAAAGTTTCAACATCACATAAAATCAATGTAAATGTTTGAATCAGTATTTTCCAGGTAATAAAAGCATGATGTAACACATTCCAAATGAAAGATACACCATCAAACTCTTCTCTCTCTCTCATTCGTCCATTCTTTCTTCCTCTTTTCCTCTGTGTGTGTGTGTGTGTGTGTGTGTGTGTGTGTGTGTGTGTAGATTTAACACAGGTCCTGTGCAAGCTAAATCTATACTGTATCACTAAGCTATCCCCCCTTCTTTGGTCAGTGGCCTTCGTGCACCAAAAGTATTTCACTGACAAGGACACTGATTTCTCATTAAAGTTAAGTGTAAAGAAATATCAGTTTGCAAGTTTAGTTACTGTCAGTGAGGAGAGCAAGGTGCAACCCTGGAGATCCTCCCCCGGCGTCTCCGGCTGAGTCTGTCACTGAGAGCACGGGGGAAGTTACTCAGTGCTGGGGAAACAACCGTGCAAAAGGAAAGGAGGAAGTGAAGCCAGAGCCTGCGTGGCTAGGGTACTTCCTGGCCCGGTGGCCCGCGTGGGACGCCTCAGAATCACGGGCACTGGGCAGAGCTTCCAGAGGTCCCCACGGAACGCTGACCAAGATGAGGCACCATAACCCAGGCCAAGAAACAAATCTCCAAACTTAAAGGCATCCAAGTCACACAAAATATGTCCTCTGCCCCAAATGAAGATCATTTAAATGTCATGAACAGAAAAACCCTGGAAAACCCCCAAATACCTGGAAAAATAGGACTTCAAATTGAGCAGAAATTGAGCCATCTATTCAGACTTGCAAGCTAAAAAGAAGGAATGTACAACATTTATCATTATCAGAAAAGAGAAGGATGGCATCACAGTGGATTATAGGGACACTGAGAATAATGAGAGAAGCGAGAGCCACACTGTGGCAAAATAAAATCAATAATGAAAACAAAGGGGACAGTTTCCGAGAGAGCCTGACAAGGGTCACCTGATGTGGGAGCTCCAGGGTCCCACTGCACTCCATTGTCGTTCAACCACTTTAGGTGTCTGAACTCGAGGACACAATCCAACACAGTCCAGCCTTCCACAACAGTAGTGAGTTATCCAAAGAAGTTGTCGACTGTAGCCATTTACAGCTCAGCTTATTATTATGGCCCCGCGGTGTATACTTCATTTTTATACTTTTCTGCTGGATGGTTAAGACCTAGGTAGAGCAAGACCTATATACCAACACATGTGCTTTTTGTTTCTTATGAGGTCAGTGTAGTCCCCTCAGGGTTTATCTTGTAGTCCTGTACCTAATTCTGTAGTTCCTTTGTCTGTGTCATCCATGTGGATGAGTCACGGCCAATGCTTGACCAGTTTGCTCTCTGTGAGAGCTTGAGAGAAAGTTTTCTCTCCATGTGACTCTCCCCAGGCACACTATAGAACTTCGATCTCTTTCCTCTGTGGCTCCATAATCTCCTTGTTCAGAAAATGTGGAGCTCAACTGAGTTTCGTGATGTTGCACTACAGGTTCTCCTATGTCCTGAGTCTTCGCTGACCTTGAAAGGCTAGGGCCAAAATGTTGGCTGGCCTTGCGGCTCTTCTATTTTTCCAATTTTGATCTGTGAACTTAGGTTGTTAACCATCCAGGAGAAAAGCTGATTAGTATCCTGCAGCATATGCCATTCACTTTGCCTTATCTGACTCAACTGTTTTTAGTTGTTGTTGTACATTTCCATTTGTATTTCTTCTTTTTGCTTCTTATACTAGGGAGACTATAAATAACAAGTTATAGATTCATCCAGGAAAATTAAAATTCCATGAAGCCAGGAGTATTCCAGTTCCAAAATGAGTCAAAGTATTGAAGCAAATGAAAAATTATAAATATTTCCCACAAACATTAGAGAAAAAATAAATCTGACAAAATCTGAGGAAAGTGCTGAGGATGGCTCATGACAGAACACCTACCTGGCAAAAGCAAGGTCATAAGTTTGATTCTCTGTACAAAAAAAAAAAGAAGAAGGAAGAAATCTGAATAACTAGAATCTAGCCATATATGAAATGACAGTGCATTGCATAAAAAAGAGATAAGGGGTTAATCTGAAAAAATACAAGACTTGCTGAATACTTTAAAGCATCACTTTGTTTCTGTATTTTTTAGAGAAGGGTCCACAGGTTGTTCGGGGTCTCACTACTAAATTGGGCTCACAGTGAGTCTCTTGTTTACAGCCTCCTGTTTGCAGGGAGTCCAGGCGTGCACCACCATGCCCAGCCTCATTCGGTGTCTCAGCCCACCCCAGGGACGGGGCTAGCACTGCAGGTCTGGGGATCGACCCCTCCCCTGCACCTGCTTGCAGGGACTTTAATCTGCTGAGCTGTTCTGCTGGCCCTGAAGCATCATTTTCAAAACTAAAACCATATAAGATGATTTGCAAGTTTGTAGATTGAGACTCAACAGGATCACTGTTAATTCTTCTCAGATTGACCTATAAAGTCAATGCAGTTCTGGCTTCAGTCTTGGTAAATTTTTTTTGTAGAAACAATGAAATAGATTTAAAAATTTCTATAAAGAGGCAAATAATGGTAGAAAAACAATTTTCTAAAAGAATTCAGGACTTAGCTATCTTCAATCTTACTATCAAGCTTACACTAATCAATTTAGTACATAACAGATTAATGAAGTAAATACAGTCTTGAAATACACAGCGGTGTGGGGCCAGTTTATTTTTACAAAAAAGTACAAGTCAGTTTGGCATAGAGTCACTCATTTGATAATTGGTAATGGAATCATTAGATACCTATGTGCATAAAATAAAATCTAAAATTCATAGCTTATAAAAATGTTAACTAAACATAAATGACAGTCTTGAATATAAAGTTTAGTTCCCAAAGCTTTCAGGAGCAAAAGCAAAGGGCAGTGATTCTGGGCCACCAGCGTGGGCAGGGACTGGTGCGGCCACGCGTTGTCAGTGCTTGTGGGCAGACACCGCCATGTGGGCTCTCTGAGCCATCCATGCGTGTGCAGTCAATGTTCGAGCTGTGGCTAGATGGTGGTGTGGACCTAGAGATTGCGAGCTGCCACAGTTGGCCTCTATGGCTCTCCAGTGCTCGGCTGGGAGTCTGGGGTGTGCACAGAGGGACCCCACTGCACTCTGCTGGTGTCTGGGCTTCCTCAGGGTCTGCCAGGGGTCTGCTGAGCACAGCTGGGACGGCTCATGAGAAAGTACACTGAGCCAGGGTCCTGGAGTGAGCCCGGGGGCGAGCAGAAGGTCAGATGGCACCCAGGGCTCACAGAGGCTGAGGAAAGGCTTGTGTCACCATTCCCCCCTCAGGGACTCGTAAGGCATAGTATGCCCTTGGGTTCCGTGGGTCGCTCCTGTACCACAGACTGTGTGCTGGAATAGTATCCACCTTTCCTGGGAGAAGAGGCGAGGGTCTCCTGGGTCTCTCCAAGAATACTGATGGCGTTCACAGGGCTCCACAGCCGTCGCCTCCCAAGGCCGGGCTCCGAGTGCCTGGTGCTGTTCGGCCCTGGAGGTCTCCTGTGGTCCTTGGCTGGTGACCACTGCGGCTGCATCAGTGAGATGGTGTCCCTGTGGACTTCCGGGTCACCTCTGTCCTCCTTTTTGCTGTTAGAGACCCCTGTGGCAGCCTCAGTCCACAGACCTTCTGACGTACAACCTCCTGCGCCCTCTCCACGTGCAGAGCATTTCACAGTAGTGGGAATTAGGATGTGTGCAACAGGTGGGCGGGACTTGGGGCCCTACTGTGAACCCCACTACTGTTCTGGGATTAATTATCTGTCCACACACACCTGCATCACCATCTCCCTGCTGCAGTAGCCTGCGGCAAACAGCTTGCTCATGGGAATGGCACTGCGATAAATATTCTGCGTGGAGCCAGTACCAGGGAAAATGAATGAAGAAGGCACTTGTCTTTGGTGGGTTTGGGTGGGACAGCTCTAGGCGAGGTGGAGGGGACCCATGGCAGGCAGGTCCGGAATGGTTGCCTGCCCCTTCCTGGATTGGGTAATAACTGTGCACACGTGCTGGGGCCTCCCCTGAAGGAGCAGCAGCACACACTCCCGTGCGCCCCGCTTTGAGCCTGGCCTGGGCTCAGGCACCAAGACCTCAGGCTTTTGGATGTGCTAATCAAGAGGGAGCTCAGATGTGCTCCCGTGCAGCACTTTGATATCAACCCAGGACTTCCTGTAAGTACCTTAGGGTAAACTGAGTGTGGGATTACATTAATACTGTGGAGCAGCACAAGAATATCTAGATATTTCAATGGTCTTCTACAATGTGCGTAAATAGGATCCTTTACATTAGGAAGGAAAACAAATAAAACCCTGCACCCTAAAGTGTTTTTTACAAGGCAGCTCTCTTTGCACTGTCTGCTAAGTAACTGAAAACCTTCTTAGGGGCCTGGACACTGGGGCTTCGCCCCACTCCCAAAAGGGGCCTGAAGGCTCCACGGATCTGAGTTTCTGGTGACTTGCTGACTTGGCAGAGGTCTGTGTAAAGAGCTGGCACAGGCTCAGAAGCCCTTACTGAATAGCGACAGTGTATTCCTCTGCATTGACTGTGTGCGATTCGATTTGCAGTAAGTATAAGAGTAACCTTGATAAACAGCCCTATGAACTTAAAGGCAAGTTTGCACTTTGTGGTTAACTTTTCTTCTACTGCACGACTTCCAAAATGATGACCCAGCTTACTGGATCTCTGGAAGCCTTTTAGCTGCATTACGAAAATGAGAGGTTTTGCAAATGCTTGGACTCATAATCTAGGGTTGACAGATTATGATTCAACTAATGTTGAAGGCAGGCACTGTGCATTTATAGCTTTAATGAAGTTAGGTAAAAGGTTAATTGTACTTTAATTGCACAGAAAGGCAATGAAGGATTAACTTTAAACTCTGTCAGTCTACTTATTTTTAAATGTTTGTAAGTTGGCAAATAATACTTGTCTGTATTTACGATGGGGTACAATGTGGATGGTTTTATATATGAAAGTGTATGAGACTGCTAGCTTGGTAATAAGTTTGATGAAATCTATCATTTTAGATAAAGTCATGGTTGAGTAATTTCCATAGTAATAAGTGTTTTTTCCTTTGAAAAGCTAGCATTTGTTGCTTTAAAGCACATCTGAGCCTTATTTCTCCTTTTGCTTCTTCGGCAGCATGGAGAGCTGCACACAGATGCTAGCAGATGATTCACAGGATTGAGTCGTGTTCTGACCCCCTCGGCATAGCTCGTGAGCTTTGCTGGGAATAACCAGCACCTATTTTATGCTTTTAGTTCTGTGATTTTATTTCTTTAGGTTTCTCTGACCCATTAAAGATTCATTTGGAAATTGTGGGTCATTTCCTATGAAGTTTATTATTTACATAGCTGACAAAGCATGTCTATTTACAGATGGCGATTTGGGCCAAAAGTAACAGAATTCCTTATATTCTGTAATTGACTGATGAACTCCTAGCAGGATGTCCTTACAGAAACAAGGGAACATTTTTACCTGTACAGAGTTCAAGGGACTCTCCAGTTGGGTAGTTTTGGTACACAAATGTGTGCTTTTTACTTTCTATTCAGAATGCTTCCAGAAAGCCCCAGTACTGCCTAGACAATCTAGATTGCTGGGATATTTTAGCTTTTGCTAGTTGTTAGTGAAAACCTGCATCAACATCTTCTCTTGTTACTGTTGTATTTCTGACAGTTATTTGCAAGACTGAAGTCTTTGCAATGAAATCCTCATAAGCTATGAATTATTTTCTGAAGACCCACTATGTTCTCAGTTTTGTGCTTGCGAGAGTTGTGCGTAGAACCCAGGACCTCAGCAGAATCAAGCACTTTTTGGTAGATAGTTGCACTGTTATAAAACCTGTGCAACATGGAAAAACAGCAAGGGAGTTATTGCTAATATATTGTTTCTCATTAGAAAGGTTCTGGTGAGTGCAATGAGAAGCTAAACTACACACTCGAGTCAGATGTCGGCTGGCGTGCGCTCCACAAGGCCGATATATTTCAGGTCATACAGTCTCTAAATCTAAAATGTTTTGCCAGGCACCACATATATATTTTTTTAAAACAAACTTACTATGGCAAAAGCTTCATAGCCATTCTGTAGGGACGCGAAGCATACATTTTTATGAAGCGTGGTCGGAAGTGGAACGCTGCTCCCACCCTAATGCACGACTAACCCTAGCCCTGCTCCGCGCTTCCTAGTGCGTGGATCTTCAGGGTCACTAAAGCTTGGTAGCCACGGGTCTCTCTTTATGCAGTGAGGAACCGTTGCCCTGTGTCTCTGTGTCTTCCTTTTACCCTTAGAGTCCTAAAGTTTGGTCCTCTTAAATAAGTGGGTTTCTTTAGTGTTGCAGCCACAGCTTTGGTCCACCTTTCATGGCTCTTTGACTCTGGGGAGGGGTCACAAGTTGTACCCCAGAGCTGGTGGCTCAGAACAGAAAGTCAAGGTTTTGGAAGCACCTTTGCCTTGAGTGGCACTTGGCAGCAGCTGAAGAAAGAGGACACCAGAACTATTTCAGAGCCAGCCAGAGTGATAGAATCAGCGTGCACAAGGCTAAGGAGAGGATTTTGAGGGAGTCTGTGGCAGTGTATTTTACTGTGATAAACATGTTAGTGTAAACATGCATTGTTTATTTAATGTAAGCATTCGTAATAATTGTAAACAGTCGTCGTATGGTCCTATACTATGACTCAGAGCCCTTTCTCACTCACGTATTATTTGGGAAACAGAAAACAGTGGTCTATAAACACACGCAGGCTTTTCTTTCTCAGTATCATTCCCTAAATTGCACAGTACATCTATTTGCACAGTGTTTGCATTCTGTTGGGCAGTGTACGCAGCCAGAGATGTCCCAAAGTATGTGAAGCTGTGGATGGCTGTGCAACCTTGGCCGTGCTGGGGCCTCCTTCCCACGGGGGGCAAGGCCACAGGGACTGTTAGGCCTGGTAGGACCCATGGCCTGGTACAAACTCCCTCCTGAACACAGATTCATCACACAGCAGGCCTTTCCACCCATGTCACTGTCCATGTCCCTGCATAGCATCTGGAAAATCCTTTTGGTGTCAACCCATCCAGCCCCTGCTTGATGGTCACTTTGCCCTGTGTCCAGTGCACTCTGTGTCCCAGAAATGCAGCCCATCATGGAGGGGCCATTTGCTGAGCTGAAGGTGAACTGGCAGAAGGCAGATGTGACTGTGAGAGGGTCACAGAGTGCCCTGGAGGGAGGAGGACAAGACACTGTGTACACCAATGCTGCATGACGAGAGCAGCCATGAAGGATGGGCCTGTGCAGGGCTCTGAGGTCTGCTCTCCTGGTGCCTCTCTGGGTCCCTCTTTGGAGCAGCCCTGGGCTGTCGTGCTTGGGGATGTATCCAGGGGAGCTGCCTGGCCCAGGCCCTGTGAGGGGACTCCAGGCTTGGCCTTCCAAGGAGAGCACATGGCCACCTGACAATCCTCCCAGGCTGATGTGTTTTGCAGGCACTGTGGGAGCGGGAGGGTCTGAGTCATGTGGAACTGCTTCAGGGCCACAGGAAGAGGGCTGGGGCAGAAGCGGCCAAGGGCCAGCCAGGTCTCCTGGAGCTGGCTGCGGGGCAAGCCTGGGGCGCCAAGCATTCCAGGACACTGGGCTGTGCGGAGGTCGCAGAGCACAGCTGGGCCAGGACTGCAAATCACCAGTTGCTGCCGGTTAGGAGTGGTTAGGAACCCTGAGTGCGGCGGCTCTGAAGCTCCCGGGCAGAGAGATGGGATCCTGGGTGCCAGTGGGCCCCCCTCCACCCGCAGGGCGGCAGCGATTTGTGCCTTGTGTTTACATGGGACAGGCCCAGCAGCAAAGCCGTGGTGTGGCTGCCTTCAGCTTGCACTTGACTTCAAGCCAGAGCACAAAGGGCGGTTTTTCAGCCATGGTTCCACGTGCCTGTCACACAGCCTGTCACCTCTGAAACTGCTGAGGCCACAAGGCCTCAAGGGACCCTAGTGGGCATGTGGAGAACCTGCCTCCCCGCAGCACCCGGACTTGCAACAGGCACAGGCGGCGGCTGTGAGCACAGGATGCACACACTGGACGGGAAGAGACAGTGGCAGGAGAACAGAGCTGCCCGCTGTGCTGCAGCTGTAATGCTGGCTGTTTGTCTACAGGAAGCAAAAGTGATAGGTTCAAGAGACACCTGTGCTTCCTGGCCTGGTGCAGCATCATGCAAACAGCCCAGAAATGGAGTCAGCTGTGCACACGTCACCACACGAATGAAGAAAACAGGACACATGTATGTGGCGGACTGCCACAGTAAAGAGCAGAGTCTGAGCAGGTGAGGTGATGCCTGCCTGTAATTCTAGCATGCCGGGAGGCTGAGGCCGAAGGATCCCAAGTTCAGGCCCAACCTGGTCCATTTAGTAACTTAATGAGACCCTGTTTGAAAATAAAAATAGAAATGGTTAGGGATGCTGTTGGTTAGGGATACTGATGGTTAGGGGTGCTGTTTAGTGACAGGGCCCTGGCTTCAGTTTCTAGTACAATAGGGAAAAGCCATTAGGGGCAACATGGGTGAATCTGCAGAGCACTGTGTCACAGGAAGCAAGCCAGGCCCGGAAGCACAGGGCCGCAGGCTCTCACCACCCTGGAGCTGAAAAGCTGATTTCAGAAATGGAGAGTGGGGCAGCACTGCCCATGGTAGGAGGGGTCGCAGTGGTGGATTTGCTGGGCGGAAGGAGCTCTGGGGTCCTGCTGCTGAGCTGACCACGGCTGGTAGTGCCGTGGGGTCTGACCCCAACCCGGGGAGAGGGGTTTCATGCCCTAAGCCAACCCTGACACAGAAAGCCGCGAGTGCTAGGGCACCGGGCGTTCTGACTACGGGGCACTGCAGATGCAGGTGGCAGTTAGTGGGTCACCGTGCGCACCATACACACGAATGGCGGGTATGCTCCAAGCAGAGCCGCTGGCCTGTTGGTGAGGAGGGATCGAAGGGAGAAAGGGTGCGAGGGAGGAGCGGGCGGGCCGTTTCCAAGGAATGCTTTTTGAAGATCCCCGTGCAGTCCGCATACTCGGAGACTCTCCCTAGACGGAGCTCGGTGGGGGCCGCGGGAGCTGAGGACCGCAAAGGAGGAGAGGAGGCAGGAAGGGACCCCTGAAATGTGGACCAGCTCGGCTGGGGCGCGCGGCCTGGAGACTAGCGCTTCACGCCCACTGGGATCTGCGGGTTTGACTGCCATTGTGTTTATCTCTTTGCCTAGGGAAGCTGGGGATGGACAGCGCTGTGCTGTTTGTCCTCTTGGCTGTCCAGCAGCTCAGTGCGGTTATCAAGCTGTGAAAGTGCGCCGTTGACAACACAGCTGCACCATCACTGAGCCGATCCCCGGGCGAGCACCCAGGGTGCAATCACAGAATTGCTGCCTTTTTCTGCCAAACTTTATAAAACTCCTTAAAACAGTGTGTTTCTTCATCTTTCTGAAATGCTGAAGACCAGAAGGTTTCCCTTAGTACAAACAAGATCTGTGAACGATCTGCAGTCCTGGACTCCCTGTTAAAATAGTCATTAGAAAGAGAGATCAACTACAGATCAAGGTCTTCTTGCTTTTGTGGCTTTCAGAGAACTAAATGGTTAGGAGTTTATTTTTCTTAGAAATAGTGATCCTGTCAGCAGTTTGTCCCTTGCAGATAAGTAAATCAAATGGAAACTTCTTTAAGTCAACAATGCTTTCCTGACTGTTTACAATGTGTTTGATAAAATGTATTGTTTTAGAATTATTTAATACTAAAAGGAGATACTTTTAATGTTTGCCAATTTTCAGACTTTACAATATAGGAAAAATTGAAAGGATAATAATAACACAATGCATATGTCCTGCAGTGGTCTGCTCTGAAGCAAAGGTCCGCCAGGTCAAAGGAAAGCCAGGTCAAAGGTCCCAGGTCAAAGGTCCCAGGTCAAAGGTCCGCCAGGTCATCATGGCAGCGAGTCAGCACAGCATGGGGATCCCAGAACCAACCGCAAGCCTCCTAGGCTGACTTCCGTCTCCTTCCCCGACTTTTGTTTTTCTCATGCAAGCCTTTCCCAACTAGCGCCTGCTATGACACTGCATAGCCCAAGTAAACTGCACCCTCAACCCAGCTCAGTAAATTCTTTGCCTGTGTGCCTCCTCCCCGAGGCCCCTGCTTCTCTTTGGCAGCCTTCCCATACTGCATAATGAAGATTGCTTTACTTTCTCCCACTTCTCTTTCATGCCAGAGGAAGGAACCTTACACCTTTTGTGTAAATCTCAGAAATGCTTACTATTTATTATGTACACATTATACATATATGTACGTTTCCTTTATATCTTTCCCTGTATAATTTTTGTTATTAAATATTTGAAAATAAATTGCTGACCATGTGAAGTGTCATCCCTAAATAGTCCACCTATGTACCCTAAGAGGAATGATCCCCTTTGCCTATAGTGACATTATTATATCCAAGAAAAGTCCATAAATTAAAAATATTGTCTCATAGCCAATCCATAATCAATTTCTGAAATCTCCACTATGTTTATCCAAGTCTTTCTTTAACAACAGGCCCTGTGTGCTGCCTGTGTGGGTCCTTTTAGCCTCTTCTAACCAGGGACCTCCACGCCCTGGTCGTTTCCTCCTGAACACAGAATCCCGAATTCTACCTTCGAGGGTTCCTCTTGCACCCTGTGCTTCCAAAAGTCTGAACCAGGTGTGGCAGCTTTGTCAAGGTCTGCATGGTGGGTCCTGCAGGGTGTGTCACACCAAGAGGCAGGTGGTGGCATCAGGTGGGCATCTGATGCGCATGGTGACAGCCAGATCCTGGCATCAGAAAGTAAAAGTCTCCTTTTCCAGCTAGCAGTCCACCACCCAGGTGCTATCCAACGTGTCACACATGCACTGGTCTCCAGAAACCTGAAGGTGTGCAGAATGATGATTTTCTAACTCCATCCTCTCATCTAAGTTCCTTATTTGCGTATGGTTAGTGTTCTCTGTAGCCTGCCATTTTTCAGTTTTTGGATATTATTGAATTGTGCTGTTTACGTATTCAGTGTGTTAAAATCTATCACAGTGGGCTGGGGAGATAGCTTGGTGGCATAGTGCCAGGTTCTAAGTTTGATTCCCGGTACTGCATGCTGTGTCCACCCTGGGTTCCTGGGCACACCATGCTGGCTCCCAAACCAGACATGGTGGTACATCTGTATAATCCCAGCACCGAGGAGGCTGAGACAGGAGAATCACTAGGAGTCTGAGCTGCATAGCAAGACTCTTCCAAAAGAATGAAAAAGCCACCACCGTGGTTGTTCTTACCAGAGTTCAGAGTTCCTAATGCTGCCCCGGATGAGTCCATTTGCACTGTTTCCTCGTCCTTCTGTTGTGACCCCTCTTTTTCTGCACCTTCAACTTCTGGCAAGATGTCAGAGCTCACCTGTGCCCACTCCCCTGTCCCTGTCCTGGGGGCAGCCAGGCATCCCCAGAGGCCAAATCCTTGCGGTGCGGCGGGGTTCTCGGGAAGTCAGGAGCGGCACTCAGGACTCAGGTGGGTACTGGGCTGCCCCTGCACCTCGGCCCTCCACACACGTGCACGTTTTAAAACTTAGGAGTTCACAGTGATGCTTCTCGTTCAAATGCAGCACTGTTTCCCTTAATCAATGCTAGCTTCTAGTCGAGGCTTTCTCTTACACTGTAGCCCTTGATTCCTGATAGCCTCAGTGCTCGCTCCCATTGCTCGCACCTCCAGGCTGGCCGCTGCCACGCCCTCTACCGGCCACACAGCAGGGGGCCTGCTCAGAGCGGTGTGTTCAGGGATTGCTTCTAAAATTATTTTCTATGTGCAATTATAATTTCACATAGAATCGGATTCAATTGTGCTCATATTTTGGATTTTCTTCATATGCAATTTTACTTTTTAATATATAGAAAGCATCTTTATATTCTGTTACATAGTAAAACAGTGTCAAGACATCTACCTGAGAGCCTCGTTCCCACCTCAGACCTCCACCTCTTCTCCACGCGGCACGTAAACAGTGTCCCTTGTAATTTAGCTTGTACATTTAAACATGAATTAGCAAGAGTTGATGCAGACAGACACGCTTTCTCAACATACAACACTGAATTAACTGCTGTAGAGTTTACAGGTGTAGATATATGCGTATATGCTCTCCTTTGTCATCAAATGGGTATTGACAATTTGTGTCTCCTCCTTTTCTCTTTGCTTTTTCTTCATTGTAGAGATATGTTGATGTTTTAAAATTTCTAATTACTTTGGCCAGAACCTTCCAAGGTGGAACCAGACATTCACAGTCTTGTCTTTATCCTGACCTGAGGGGCTAAAAATGCTTGGTTTCTCTCACCACGGACTATAATATTAGTTGTGGAACTCTCATAGAGCACCTTATTTAGTTGGGAAAGTTCCTAGTCTTAGGTTTTCAGCGCTTCTGTGGGGAGCAGCCACTGGACTGCGCCAGCTGTCTTCTTCACCTCTCTTAACCTGGGCTCGTGCATTAGCTCATACGGCACTTCTGTGTGGACAGGCGCGGTGGGCTAAGCATCGCCTGGTCGCGTTGTGGAATCGTTTGAGCATTCGGTCCGCCAGGCTTCTGCCTCCGGAAGTGTTCAGGAGCCGAGTCGGCCTCCCTGGTGTCTGTGCTAGCCTTCCTGTAGATGGCGCTTGTCCCCAGCGCTGTGCTCTCCTGGCCTGGCTGGCCCTTGGTGGCCCACATTTCTCTGACTCTGCTCCATGCCAGGGCACCATGGGAAGGACACGTTTCTCTAGGCGCTGTGGTGCCATGGGCCAGGCCTGGCAGCGTAGTGGTCACATCTCCTCAGTGCCAGTGTTTGCTTGGTCACTGGCAGATTCTGGCCCCTCCCCATGCTCTTCCTGTCACCAGCTGTTCTTTCCGTAGCGCTGTCAGTGTCTTCGGTCGGGGCTCAGGCATATGGTGGCTGCTGCCTTATTCTGCATGTGCAGCATGACTGCCGTCTTGGACCATTACTGGGAAGATTTAGGACCGAGCCACCCCAGCCAGTGCCCTGGAGAGAGCAGCCGGAGAATGCCGGGGCTGGGTTTGCGTCTCCCTCACTCTGGGGAGTAAAGCTCCACAAACACTGTCTTTGTAAAGGAATCAAAGGGCCGGCTTTCCCTACCGTCACTTACCTTCTGAAAGGCACACTTTATTTTAAAGATACTGAAGGTCTGAAACTGTTCTCCTGCGCCTGAGGCCTGTGGGCCGTATGCACCCAGGAGAGGCGGCTGGGCCTGGCTCCAGGGCGGGAGAGGTGGGCCCTCTGGCTGGCTCCCTTCCTACCCACCTCCCAGGCATGATTTGCAGGTTAATGTGGTGATGTCTGAGAAGTGCTCTGGGCTCTAGGAGGAAGGAGCCAGGGAGCACAGGCGTCATCTGAGTGTTGCCTGCCAGTCTGCACGGCTTCCTGCTTGTGGGAAAGTGCTGGGGTGGGCTTCCCTGCCTGAATCCCTGACCCAGGAGACCAAGCCGTGGTCTTCCAGAGGCCACGAGCTTGTTGCTCTTTCTGATCATGGCTCATCTTGTTTATATTAAAGAAAATGAAAGTATAAAATGTCGAGTAAGCCCCTGTGGGGCACAGGACTCTGAGCTCACCGTGGGGCCAGGACAGAGCCACACAGGCTATGGTACAGCGTCCACGTTGCCGCCTGGGGAGACATGACCGCCGCTCCCTGAGTCCCTGATGTCATTGTGGGGGGATCCACGTGAGGACTGTAGCATCCCATGGGGGATGGGACTCCTGGGCATGCATCTGAATGTGGCATCTGTTGCTGCCTATGCTGGATGGTGTGCCCACTGTCCCCGTGCTCTGGGGCCACAGGGAGAACGCTGCCACCTGGCTGCTGGTGCCACCAGGCCCCACGGTCAGCTGAGAGTCAACTGTCCTGGAAGTCAGGGCTTCCTTGGCTGAGAACAAGAAGAAAGTAGGCTGCAGGCAAGGGAAGGCAGAGCACCTCTCAGCCCGAGACTCACTCCTCAGAATGCCCTGAAGTTGCGGAGTACACAGCAGAAACTCGGCTCCTCGCTGCTATGTGCCACCTGTGCGTGATGTGTCTGCTCTCGCCACCACCTGCAGATCAAAAACACATGCCCCAACCTCTAGGGTTTGTTCATTGTGTCACCTTGAGAAGTTCAGAGGTTTAACTAAGTGACTCAGCATGGGGCCAGGGTCCTCTCTTTGTAGGTACCCTGAGCCCGTGGAAGAGGAGGGCACTAGATGGTGCAGGCTACACCCGCTGGAGGGCAGGTGGCCTGCACAAAATCACACAAGGAAGGAAAAGGGACTGCTCTCCCCTGGTGTGTGGCCTGCAGTGGTATGCAGCTGTGGTACGCAGAGCCTGGGTGCGGTTCTCGGGTGCCTGCCTGTGACAACAATGCCCTTCGGTTTGGTTAAGCCCCGGCCACAGAGGTCCACAGAAGCAGCCACTCCACCAGGTCTCCCAGGGCCTGACCACCGCAATTCAACAGTGTCCTTAAGTACTTGAAACGCCCCTCAGCCGGGAGACCCAGGCCCTGTGGGTCTGCTAGTCGCATGGTGTGCACACATGCAGCTGTTACCGCCCAGGACAGCCTACTACCACTACATAACTGGATAACGTATAATGATTCGTAAGCTGGAACATGGGCAGGAAGTCGGTCCCTGGAGCCCACTCTGCACGGCTTTAGGCTTCACGGGACAGCCGTGCAGAGGTCAGTCTTCACAGCAGTTCTAGGAAATGGGGAGCTGTTACCAAGCTGAGCTTCAAGTGCTGCCCCAGCTCAGGGTGGCCCCGCCAGTCCCCGATTCCTCTGCAGGGAAGATGGGGTACCCCTCACTCTGCTCGGAGTCAAAACTTCTCCACCCCCACTCTCCCTGTGTCCCCACCGTCCTGCCCTGGGCCTTCAGCGGAGGGTCCAGTGCACTGGGACGGCAGAAGACAAACAGGAAAGAGTCTCGGCGGGGGTGAGCTCGAGCACACAGCTCACTGCTGGGCCTACAGGGTATTCAGGGTCTTACTAGCACCCCAAAGCTGAGGTGCTCCGAGCGCAGCGCCGGCATTCGTGGCAGGCACGCGCTGACGCTGTGACCGTGATGTCATGCTGCAGCGCTGTCACAGACGGCCTCCGTCTCAGAACTCGCAGGCCAGGGAGCAGGTTCCAGGTGTGCTCCGAGTTCTGGGCTCTGCGTGGGGTCGCTGACACCTCACCATCGTCAGTGTCGCTGTCCCACGGCCTCGGGAAAATCAGTGCCACAGCAGCCCAGCCACCCAGAAACTGTGATTGCCCAGAAGGTGGACTCTCCAGCGCGGCAAGGCCCAAGGGAGCAAGGCCGGCATGCTGCCACTCGGTGGGGAGCACTCATTTCCTTGCCTTGCTTTTCAGCGAGCGTGACTTTATACAATGTAACCACAGCTCGTGTGCAGTTTTGTTTAACTTTTACCAAAACAACTTGCTATTTAATTTTGCATAATTAGAATAGTTGAATACAGTCCTATAAAAGTCATTATGAAATGTGTTAAATCATTACCCTACTACTGGATAACCAGGCTATTTCCAGTTTCCTCATTATTGTTAACTGATATTTTAGTGAACTCAGCTCTTTGCCTTTTTGGATCACTCCTTTTTGGTAAATGTGCATAATTTGAGTGGTGTATGTTTCTCTCGCCCTTTATTAAAGGAATTCAACATTCTACATTGCATACAACAAAAAATGAATACTGTTATTCTGTGATAATTGGTCATTACATTTTAAAGTTGCTAATAATTTTTATTTTATTTTTCTGTATTTTAGGGAAGGGCCTACAAGGTATTCAGGGTCTTACTAGCAGGTCAGACTCACAGTGATTCTCCTGTTTACAGCCATGCAACTGCTGGGATCACAGGCGTGCGCCACCATGCCCCAGCTCAACGGCCATCTCAGCACCCCCCAGTGTGGTGGCTCCTTCACGATGAACAGAACACGAGTGTCCCCACTGCGACATGCAGGCTGTGTGATGCCAGTGACCCTGCATATAAAGTATTTGCGTTTAAAATGGATATTGCAAAATAAAATGCTTAAAATCCAGGCATGGGCCACCATGGGTCCCAGCTACTTGGGAAGCTGAGGCAGAAGGATCATATAAGTCCAGGAGTTCAAGACCAGCCTGTCTCAAAAACAAATAAAATGCAGAGATTTACGATGCAAGTCATGACAATGTAATCAATTTCAGCTTTCCTTAGCACAACATTAAATGCAAATATAAATGTCATGGCAGGGGCAGAAGGAGAGAGAAGTGGGAGAGGAGAAGGATGAAGCACTTTTCTACCCCTTGAGAAAGGAGGCTCTCAGGGTTCAGGGCCCCAGCCCCGGCCTGAGCCTCTGCAGCCTTCATTGTTCTGAGTTCCCTAAAACCAGGAGTTTGAGTTGGGAAAAGACTTGGCCATGGCTCACTCCCTGCTGAGTACTGTCTGCTTTGTAAAGGCTTCTCAGTGGGCGAGCAGAATACAGCAGGAGGCTGTCTCCTTCAGGAGAGCAGGAGAGGACCCTGGGCTCCCTCCCTGTGGTCTGGGATGGAGGTGTCGTGTGGAGGCCTGGGGAAGACCAGTGTCGAGTGCTGACGTGGGCGCATGGGCCTGCAGAACCTGCCTCTTGTGGCGCTCATCCGGGCCCCTGAGCCCAGAAGAGCTTTGCTCAGCCCACAGGGACACCACGCTGGAGGTGGTGACATGGGGCTCAGGAGCAGCACCTGTGTCATGTGTGCGGTACGTGTGGCTGAGTGGCATGGCCACCAACACCTTCTGTGTGTGGATAGCAGTAGCTGAGCCACGTATCACAACCCAGGCCTACACCACAGCCCTGCCACAGACAGAGCACACATCTGTGTGGCTCCAGGAGCACAGATGGAAAGGGAAGTTGATACACAGCCTCGAGGTGGGAAAAGCCTCACCGACCCCACAAGGCCAACGGGCCTGCAAGGTGGGCTTGCCTGGTGCCTTGCAGCCCAGAGAGGAATCTGCATGGCAGGGGAGCAGCTGTCTTCCGCAGCAGGTGGGTAATGCTCCACTGCTTAGCATGTTTCCTGGGACATGTGGATGTGGTAGAAAATGGGCTGTGGTGGGACCCCAGTCTGAGTCCCCACTCAGTGGGGTCTGGAGAGTCACTGTGAACTGCCCTGAATTCCTGGACTGACTCTGGCACTTGCTGCTGCCCTGGGCCGCTGTCTGTGTAGTCAGCCTAAATTATTCCTTTTTGCCTGTCTAGCAATTGTGCAGCCCTGTGTTGGGTCCTAGGGTTCAGTGACATCTAGGAAAAGTCCCCCTACAAGGTGCCTGTCCTGGTGGTTCTATATCCACTCTGCAAGATCTGGGAGATGCCAGTGTCTCAGAGGCTGTGTCCCTCTGGGGGTCCCTTGAGAGACACCTGTGTCTCAGGGGCTGTGTCCCTCCGGGGGTCCCTTGGGAGATGCCAGTGTCTCAGAGGCTGTGTCCCTCTGGGGGTCCCTTGAGAGACACCTGTGTCTCAGGGGCTGTGTCCCTCCGGGGGTCCCTTGAGAGACACCCGTGTCTCAGAGGCTGTGTCCCTCTGGGGGTCCCTTGAGAGACACCCGTGTCTCAGAGGCTGTGTCCCTCTGGGGGTCCCTTGAGAGACACCTGTGTCTCAGGGGCTGTGTCCCTCCGGGGGTCCCTTGGGAGACGCCAGTGTCTCAGGGGCTGTGTCCATCCGGGGGTCCCTTGGCAGGCATAGGTGAACTGCTTCCACCCTTGTTCCTGGCCGGCGCTTCCTAAGCAGCCCTTTGCACACACACGTGGCTCGTTATTCATTTACACTCAAGGGTGAGTCTGCACACCCTGAGGGAGCCCGTGCTCTGCCCACCAGGGTGCCCCGGTCAGCCCATCAGTCTTCAGCTGTCCTGGGTGTGACGCCAGTGCCTCTGGCTGGCTCCTGCTCAGGCTTGTGTTTTTAGATACACTTGCAGCCAAAAGGTGGCAGTGCAGGAAAGAAAGTGAAGCCAAGGACTCGAGCTGGAGCCCTGGTCCCCTGTTATAGGGCAGGAAAGGCAGGGGCTGAAGACTGCTCCCTCAGCCTCCCACTCGAGCACACCTGACCTCACACACAGGAAGCCCCTTCAGAGCCTAATGAATGAAAGCTACCCCCCCACTCCTCATAAGCATTAACTTTCCTGTGACTGTTCACGAGATCAGCATGGCACCATGATTACAGCCTGTCTGAAGGAAGTCTGATAGATGAATTTCTACTAGGACCAAGGGAATTTCTTGCCTGTGTGGTGACAGGTAAAGAAAAACCTTAGGATAGCTTTTGTTTAGTCACTTCCTCTGAATGATTTTATTTCCCTACTACATTAGCCCCAAATTCAGTTTTCTCCTGTGAAACCCTCTCCAGGGTTTGATGAGCCTTTCTGGCAGAAATAATGTTAACACCAGCAGCCTCTACAAAGGCTTCGAGAGCAAATGCAGCTCAGCCAGACAGCCCCCACCCTGAGATAAAAATCTGCTCCTGATGTTGGCTGTAAATAATGAATGGAGGCTTCCATGTTTCACTATCAGCCACCTGGTGCTGCAGGTGCCCGCGGCCAGTCATCGGCCTCCACAGAACGCACGCCCCACAGCTCCAGGTGCGTTAACTTCACAAAAATTAAAAAAAAATGTGTGTTCCTTTATTTCTTTTTCATGCCATTAAGGGTGCTCTGTGTGTGTGTGTGTGTGTATGTGTGCGCGCGCACATGCGTGCGCATGTGCCCCACACATCATGCAAGCGTATAAATGGAATAGTATTGCCATTTGGAAACAGTGTTTTGCTTTGTAGTCTGCTTTACAGAGAAATGTTGTTTATGCCTCAAAGCCTACAATCCAGTTGGAAGGGTTAGGCACACCAGCCAGCTGATTTTACAAAGTTCTTGAACCACAGTCACAAAACCAGCCACTGCCTTCAGATTAGGGACCCACAGGCAATTCTAACTGTAGAGAAGGACATGGTGACATCTTACAGAGCCCATCAGGACAACCACCTGCTGCCCCCAGGATCTACAATCTGCCAGTCACCCTTCTGTCACAGGCTGTACCATCCCCTAGAATGCCAGGGACAGATATGCAAACCCAGACTGAGGGCTGCTCTTGAACAGTGACCATACTGGATGGGCTGGGGACCCTTTAAACATGCCTTCTGCACACCAGATAGTAGCTCTGTGTGGTTAGGAGGGCTGAGGTGAAACAGTGCCTGAGAAAACGGTGCCCAGGTCAGGGGAAGAAGGCCGCTCCAGGAGGGCCAGTGTGGGCTGGAATGCTGGATTTGAAACCTATTTTCCAAGTCCTGGCTCAGCGAAGGGAGTGACCTCCACACTGGCTGCATATTTGAGAACTGTCCGAGAGCTTTAAAAAACATGCAGATGTGGGCAGGGGGGGCATGCCAGGCCAAGTGGGCCAGGATTTCTGGAAGTATGGGATGGCCAGGACTGAGACTGTGTTGGACACTGCAGCAAGGGAGCTTCCCTGCCAGGCAGCTGTATGAAGGCTCCAAATGGGACCAGCCGTGCACAGCTGAACAGCGAAGCTGGCACCCATGTGGACAGTAGTGAAGGGGGGGGGGCGCGTCACCGTCTGCTGGGCGGTGGTGTCCCCTCAGTGCGTGTCCGAGATGTCGGTATTAGTGCAGTCTAGATGGCTGTTGACAGGGGAGGCCCAGCCAGCCCGCAGAAAAGATGGGAGCAAACAGGCAGGCCACAGGCTTTGTGAGCTGCTGCTCTCTGAAGCCTTCCGCTCTCCATGTTTCCTGGCTTAGGTGCTTTCCAAGAGGGAGGCTTCCGCACACAGGCGGTGGAAGTTTCAAGGAGTCTTCTTCCTAAGATGTTAACTGGGGTCTTCTGGAAAACAAACAAACAAGCAAAAACAAACCCACAATACAAAAAAAGTGAAAAATAATGGGACTTGTGCAACTTTTGCTGCTGCTCTTGGAGAGTCTGTGAAGGTGTGTAAGCTCAAGCACCAAGCTTACTGTATCTTGAAAAGCAATGTCTGGAAAGAGTAGGCCATGCAGCTAATCAGAGGCTCTGGCCGGGGAACCAAGGATTGCAGTTTTGCTGTTGGTTCTCCATCGGCCCCACTACAAAGCCCAGAGCACAGGAGTTGGGAGAGGTCCCCTCTTCAGATCCTGGCCTGTCCACCTCCTGGCCCACAGAGCCCACCCTGCTCCAACACCAGGTTCCCAAAGCTCTAAAGTCAGGGACCCAGTCACACTGGACACCCCAATTAAACCATGCTCTAGACCATGCCTAGAAAACGCGTGGGGGGTTATAAGAATATTCTCAGTACCAATGTTCTTTCTCCAGAGCCACAGTAGAAACAAACTCCAGGGGCAAAAGAAGAATCTCCTTATGTGCAACGTGGGCAGGCACTTGAGCGTTTGTGAGAGTCCCGGAAAGACCCAGAATCACCCCTTGTCCAGCCGAGTTGGAACCTTTCGCTGGATTCAGTACAAAGGATCTGGGTGAATTCCTGCCCTGTTCTGCTTGCTCAAGGCCCGAGTGCACTTAGCAGGTCCAGCCCCAGGAAACAGTTGGAGCCTGGTTACTTTTAGGGCAGCCTGGCCATATCCGAATAAGAGCCCTGGGCTTGGGCGCACTCCCTAAACAGGACGCCAGGACTAGAGCGCAGTCTCCAGACGGCGCAAGGCTGCAGGGCGCAGCCCACCTGGCCGCCTCTGCGCGCTCCCGCGCCTGTGCCAAGCAGTGCACGCGCCGCCCAGCCTGGGGTGGGGGCGGGCTCGGCCCGTGGTGAAGCCAACACCCCTCGCCCCGGACACGCCCGTCCCAGGGCGCGCTGGAAGTTCCCCGAGGTGGAGGAGCGCGCAGCCCGAGCTCGCTGTGCGGAGCAGGCGCTCTCAGAGTGCAGCACGCTTTCTCGGGGCTCCAGACCCCAGGCGGTGCCAGGGAGCAGACGCCCGCGCACCCGCTGAGCGAGTCGGTCCCCGCCCACGCCCACGCCGCGCCGCGCCCGGGACCGCCTGGAGGGCGGGGCTCTGACGGCCCAGGACGCTGAGCTGCGCCCCGCGAGTCCGGGATGCTCGGCGCCCAGCGGTGCGGAGCCGGGGCGCGCGCGGGCTGAGCCGGCGGCGGTGAGCGAGGCACAAGGCGGAGACCCGGGCGTCGGTGGACGTGCGGCTGGGAGGACAGGCTCCCGAAGATCCTGAGCGACCCCCGGGAGTGTCCGCCCCGCCTGGATCCGCGCCGCCAGAACGTGCAGGGTCGGCCGGGCCCCGCGGCTCCCTGGGCCGGGGGCGATGCCCGGGCGGCTGCGGACGGGCGGCGGCAGGAGGCCTTGGGCGGGCGCGGGCCTGGAGCCCCGGTTCTAGGGACCCCGAGGCTCCTCTGCGGCGGGACTCGGCCTCGCCGCCGACGCGATGGCCTCGGAGGTGGTGTGCGGGCTCGTCTTCAGGCTGCTGCTGCCCATCTGCCTGGCAGTCGGTGAGTCCCGGACGCTTGTCTAGGTTTCTGGGGTGGCGTGGGGCTCCTGGGTGGGGGCTTCCTAGTGACCTCGAGGTGTAGAGCCCCGGACGCGGGACTGCGGAACCCAGGGTCCCTGCCCAGCTAGGCTTACCCCACCCGGGGCGCACAAGGCTGGGGCTTTAGCCAGAAACGGGTTTGGTGTGCAAATAGAGCGTTTGGGTCAAACTTACTCGCGGATTTTCTCCAGTAGAGTGCTGACCATTGGAGGGACAGTAAGGATCCTGGTGAAAACCCTGTCACTCACCGCATAGGGCTGCTGGCTGGCACCTGGCAATGGGTGGCACATCTCTCCTCATTGTGTCCTGGCAGCTGGGAGGGCACTGAGGGGCTGGGTGCTGGGAAAGTGGAGTTTCCCACTTTCTTTACCTCCTTGAAAGCCCTGTTGGGCGCTGAGCTGGCCACTGGCGCCTGCGCTCTCCTCCCCATAGTTAAAGGTTGGAAAGGCAGGGATGGGACTTCCCAGGTGGTGAAGGGCAGGAAGGCTACCCGTGGCCCCTACTTCTGCGGGGTGGCTAGGTGTTACGGATGGGTACCTGGGGTGCGAAAGTTCTGGGCTTCTCTTCTGACCGTGTCCTGTGCTTTGAACTTGCTTCGGGGACGCACAGCACTGTCCCCACCCTCCCAGGCAAGCGAAGACTTCATGGGGCCTCCCAGAATGCACCCCGCCCAGGCCACCTCTCCTCATCAGGGCAGACAGGGAGACGAGGTCACGCCCGGGCTGTGCCTTGTGTTCATGAGTTCTGTAGTAGCTGGCTTCCTGGCTCCTGCGCTCAGATCTGGGGTGCCTAGCCCAGGGTGACTGTGGTCCCTGTCGCTGAGTCCTTGTCCTCAGTGACTGCCTGGGGGGGGGGGGTGCAGGAGAGTGCTCCTGTGGGCAGTTTGGAGAACCTTGGCCAGCTGTGCTTAATAGAAGTGCGTGGCGGAGGGTGACGAGCTTGGTGCTTTCCACGTCTGAAGTGGGTACTTTTGTATTCTCTGCATGGGAATATAGCCTGGCTTGTAGAGCTTCCAGCGAGAGGCTGCTGTGTTGCTGGCAGGGAGTGGCCTGGGGTCCTTGGCACCCCCACCCCTTCCCTCTCCTGTCCCTCCGCCTTTCCTGCACAGGGCTTGGCAGTGACTTTTGGAGGAGCTGGGCAGGGTCACCTGCGGCCAGCTTACCTCCTCTGCAGTAAGCAAAGAGAGCCCCTTGCTTGCTGCCTTTGGGGTGGGTGTCTGGGCCTAAAGCGCTCTGGAAAGAAGGTTGCGCTGCCCTTCAGAGGAGGGCCCCAGTGGTTGCCAGGCTGGGGTCCCCCCCACCCAGCCTCTCTCCATCCTGCCTCAGTTGTGGTGCCCTCCGCCTGCCTGCAACATTTGCAGTCTGAGGCTTTAGCCCAGGGTGGGCCAGGCCTGGCTGCCTGGCAGGAGCTAGGCTTCCAGGGGCCAGAGCAGTAAAGCTGCATCCTGCCCCCAGCTGTCCTGGGTAAGGAGCCGTGGGGTGCCGTCTCTCCTCTGCACTTTTGGGAACACCTCGAGGCTGACATGACCATGGAGGAGTGTGTGAGGTGAGGCTCTGAGCGTGTGAGAGACAGTGTGTCTGTTTTATATATGTGTGTGTGTGAGTGTCTGAGGTGCTGGAAATGTCTGTATAGGTGTGTGCTTGTGGGTGTGTGTGAAATGCTACAAGTGTGAGTGTATGTGAGTGTGGTAGTATTTGTATGAGAGAGCTGTGAGTGGGCACAGTCTGTGTGTGAGTGTGTGTGTGTGAGTCAGGGCTTATGTGCTGTCTGGATCTGGTTGTCCCCCGCAGTCCCTGAGTTTTGAGGTGGCCGTGTGGAAAAGGCCTGACCACCAGTGGTCAGATGGGGTGGGGCTGTAGCTGAGGCTGCTGGAAGTCAGGTGGGAGCATAGGGTCTTGGGCTGTGACAGAGGGGACTGTGCCCTGCCCCACCCCGTCCTCTCTGGCTCTTCCTCACTGTGTTTCCTGGCTGTTGTGGTGTGTGCAGCTTCCCTCCACCACGCCCTGCCACCATAACACTCCTTGGGAGCCCTGGACCTCGGACTGAGCCCTAAACATGAGCTGAAGCAAACCTCTCCTTTGTCAGGTGCTCACAGCAGGGGCTTAATCCCAGTGACAGGAGACTGACACAGTGTCATGAGAGTGCATGCTGGTGTGTGTTGGGAGGGGGTGCAGTCGCTCCTACCTGGTGGCCGCCTGGCAGGCTGGAAGCACAGCCTCGGGGCTGGGCTCCCTGTACAGGAGGTGGGAAGAGAGCTCCAGGAGGCCCGGCCCCACCGCCCCTCACATGCTGCTGCTCTGGACATTGCCCTCTGATCCCCATACTGGAGCTGGTGGGAAGTGGCCACCTTTCTGCTCTTCCGTGGGAGTGGCCGTGCTCAAGGTTATCGGAGGGTTTTTGATCTGCTGGCTCCCAAGCCGTTGCTCTATTGAGTCTGCAGCTTTCCCTCACATCCTGGGTATGGGGGGCGCAGCGAGCTGCCTGCCATCAGAATCGATTTCACATTTTTGCCGTCTATTTTTACGTTTGGGCAGGGCGGCTCCCAAGCCAAGCCTCTGGGAAAGCTGCGTCTCTTTCATCCGAGCCCCCTTCTCGTGGCTGTGAAGTGTTTCTGCAGAGGTGCCTTGGACTTTCCACCTGGCAAGGGGCGTGAACACCAGCTGCTCTGGGGATGGAGCTGAGGGCGGCGTGGTTAGTTTTTTCCTTGAGAAATGTCAAGCGAAGCGATGAGTGAGAGCCTACCTGCTCTCCTCAGTGCTGTGACATTCTTGAGTGTTTGTGCTAGGAAAAGCTCACCCCACAGCAGCTCTGCTGTTTACCATCTGCCGACGGATGCCCACATCCACGGGCTGGGGCTTTAAGCATCTTGAAAATTACCCATGACCACGAGAGCCATCTGACTGTGTGCATGACATATGACAAAAGGGCAAAAGTCTTCCATAGTATTATAAATCTTCAATAAATTACAGTAGCTTGCGAGCACCTTACATATAGGAACATTTTTACATTTATTTTAGCACAACTCTGTTCTCCAGCCTGTTCTGGTGGTCCCAGGGGTTTCCTGTGGGGAAGGTGCCGGGCCCTGTGTGTGCTCAGCATGAGCTGTGGCCTCACCCCTGCCCTGCGGCCTGCAGGTGAGTCCACTGCAGGCCTGGGAAGGCAGCAGCTGGGTGCCCTGTGCTCCCGGCCCGCCGAGCCTCCTCGCTCAGAGCTGCTTGGACGTCCCTGGTTCCTCATCCTGGAGGGGAAGCCAGGAGGGGAGGGCCCCCACACGAGCAGGAGGGCAGGTGCCACGTGGGCATGGAGGGCCAGAGACCAGGAAAGACTGTCTGAGCAGCACGCAGAGGACCAAGCGACCAGCTGATGCTTGGAGCGAAGGAGCGCTCAGGCAGTGCTGTGTGGTCAGAAGCTTCCTCTAACTCCCCTTTAGAGCTGTTTAGATTAAAGTCAGCGCTACACCATGGGGTCACTGCTGAAGTACAAGCAGGCAGGGCTGCGTCCGAGCACCCTCCTCAGTGCTGATGTGTTTTGCCAAGCGGCAGACCTCATTTTGAAATCCTGGCCATGGCCTGGGAATTACAAGTGGGGCTATTGCTGTGTCATCGAGGGGACTGTCACCTGACCAGTGTCCAGGATGTCCCAGATGGCTGCTGCATGGGGCTGGCAGCTCTTGGGATGCAGTAACCGGGATCCTGGAGGGCAGGGGCGGGGCAAGGTGGGGTGGTTACAGGTACTACTTGTTCCTTAAAACAAAAATAGTAGAGCCAATTACACATTTGTAGGTAAAAAGAATTTTTAAAATTTATTTTATTTTACTTTATTTATCCTTTTTGTGGCCAGCTCAGCCCACCCTGGGGGAGGGGCCAGCACAGCATGTGGTGCTGGGGATACAACTGTGGCCCTGCACGCCTGCCTGAGCTTGCCTAAGGAGGTGATTTAGGCCACGAACTATCTCTCCTGCCCAAGAGAATATATTTTTTATTCCCCCCCCCTTTTATTCCCAAGAGAATACTTTAAAATATCTAAGTTCTTGGGCTGGGTATGGTGGTGCACGCACAGGAGGATCGCTAAAGTCCAGTCTGTGCAGTGAGACCTTGTGGACCCTGTACTAAATACATAGAAAAATTAAGTTCTTTAAAGTATTTGGTGAAGATGAGAGAAGACATTTGGTCACTGCAGCGGGGGCCGCTGGATCCTGCCCCCAGCCTGTCTGCCAGCTCTGCGACCTGCGTGTGTGTCCTGCTTGGAGCTCCAAGGAGCTCAGGGGTAGCAGTCGCCCAGGCCTGCCATTCCACGGGCAGACCCTGGCGCCTCCTTTGGGCGTGGCTGAGTGGCATTCTGCTCCACACACCCTGTGTCTGCTGCTGGCAGCTGTCAGGTGCTGCAGGCTTGGGTGACGCCAGCCGGCTGCGGGTGGTGTCCTGGGGCCACTGTGGATGGGAGAGGCTGGCAGGAAGAAGTGAGGCTCAGAGGGGCAGCTGGGTGCTGCCCAGAGCCAGTCCCATGGGAGTCAGTGCGCAGCAGGGGAGTCTGGATTCAGGACTTTCTCCCCCATTTTTCTTAATATTTTGGGTCTCTCTGGTGGTGTATTTTCCAATAGCCCGTGTGTCTCCCTGGAGTGCCACTGCTGCCTCACCTTTCTTTCTTTTTCTTTTCTTTCTATGTATTTAGTATAGGTCTACAGGCTCTCACTACGTGGATTGGACTCATAGTGATCCTCCTGTGTTCAGCCTCCCATGCGCTTTTACAGGGGTGCACCACCACACCCAGTCTCAATCGATGGGTCAGCGCACCCTGGGGGTGAGGCTGGCATGGCACTTCAGGACCGAACCCCAGCCCCTGCATCTGCCTAGCAGGTGCTTCAGTCCACTGAGCTATCTGGTCTGCCTTGCTCCTTGCCTTTCTGAATCTACCACACCTTAGTCTCGTAATCTTCATTGGGCCTGAGTTGGTTTTTCCATATGGGACTCCCCTTTTGGACCCTTGTGTGACAGCAGCCACCTGTGTGAAGTCACCAAGTTCTGCCACTGCACCACCAGAGGTTCTGAGGAGCGTTCAGGGGAACTGAGGACAGTGGCCCACTCCCAGCTCTCCCGAGGGACTTCTGACCCGCACAGGTAGTGTGCCGTCACAGAGTCTGTAAGATGTGTGGGTTTACACAGCTGTTTTGAAGACAGGGACCCAGGCTGACACAGTAACCGTTCTGTCCTGTGGAGGTGGAGGAGGCTCTTACTCTCTGGCCACCGGCAGAGGTCTGCTGTGGCTCCCAGGGTCTGCGGGGGCCTCTAGGGGACAGCAGGGTGCTACCTGTGGAGGTGCCTGCCCACCCGGGGCTGGGAGGCCCAGAGCCCCTTAAATAGGGAGGAAGGGTCCTGTATGCTGCACCAGCCTCTCCCCTTGGGCAGGGCAGAGCTGGGTCACCTCTGGAGCAACAGAAGGCCGCCCCGGTGGACATGCCTTGCCTCCCAGCTGTGCTGGGTGCGATACCTTGGCTCCTGCCCAGGGAGATGGCCAGTCAGCCCCTGCTCACCTGGCCGGTGTCCTGACCCTCAGGGGAGTCTTGCGCTTGGTGCTAGGAGCCTGCTCTTTGTTCTCTCCACCTGCTCCATCCAGGGTGACCCTTGCTGTCACTCCAGCATGGAACTTTCCAACAATACAGACACTGGAGAAAGTGCTTTCTGGAATGGTGGGTTTCTCTAATGTCAAGGACTGTGTCTGATCTTTTGTTCTTCAGTGTTATGCACATACACCAGGTAATCACAAGATAGGGTGAGCGATTAAGTTTTAAAAACTTGTCACAGTAGAAGAACACATGGCTGTTAGTGCTCACATGTCTTCCTGTGGCTTCAGAGGCGCTCGCCCCACGGTCCGTCCCATGTCCTGCAGCTGCTCTGGCGTCCTCTACTGAGTCTCCAATGTCCTGACTGCCTCGGCCTCCTGAGTGGATCCAAAACGTGTGCCTTCCATGGTCGTGTTGGCCTCGGGGAGGAGCCAATGCGCAGCACTGATGGGGTCTCGCCTTCAGGACTTCCGCTTTTTCTTTTTAAATCTCTGCTTTATTTTTTTATTTTTAAAGAGCACAAAAATAGCAAAATAGTAAAAAACATTAGAAATGATACAGAATTGTGCTGAACAGAAAGATAGGAGTTCAACAATGGCTGTTGCATGTTGTTCAAATTAGTTCAGATTATCAGATCTAAGCATGAAAAAGTGGTCAGAAAATTAGAAGAGAAACAATTTAAGCATGAACTGTTCCTTTCACTAGACCAGTAAAAATCCGCAGTGCACTGTCCTGTGTGTATGCATTTATATTTCTTGTTCCCTTCCTTTTTCTCCTCTCCCTCATCTTGGTTGTTCTTCCTCCCTTTCACGGTGTCTGGCTTTTGTTTCCTCCTTCAGGTTCTTGTGGCAGGGTGACTGTTTACACGCGCAGGTCTGATCTGTTCACCTATGAGTGTGGTCTCTAGTTGCATCCATTTGCCTAGAAAGCCTGAAGTCTACCTTAATTTATCGCTGAGTAATACCCTGCTGTGTAAGATGCCACATATTCTTATCCACTCCTCAGCTGACCGGCATTTGGGTTGTTTTCAGGATTTGGCTGTGACAAATTGTGCTGCATGTGAGATTTTCAATTCTTCTGGGTTAGATGGAACCTCTGACCCTAGTGTTCTGAAGAAACTCCACACCGATTTCCACAGTGGTTAGACTGGTCCGCACTCCCACTGACAGTGGAGAAGGGTTCTTTTTTCCACGCTGAACCTCCAGCATTTGCTATTGGTTGATTTCCTGATAATAGCCACTCTTCTGGGGTGAGTATTGTTTTAATTTGTGTTTCGCAAATGACCAGTGATGTGGAACAGTTCTGTGTGTGCGTTTGTCATTTGCATTTTTTCCTCTGAGAAGTGTGTATTCATCTCAGATGTTCATTTTTTGGTTGGGTCTTGAATTTTGGGGCACTGATTTTTAAAAATTCTTTATATAATCTGGATAGAAGTCCTTTGTCTGAGGGATAGTCTGCTAAAATTTTTTCCTAATTCATGGGTTTCCTTTTTATTCTGTTGGTGAGCTGTTACATTTTTGAAAACCTACCTTTCTGGGTGGCATTTGTGATCATTTTCAATCAAACACCTTGTAAAGATGCTCAGGAAAGAGTATGTCCAGCCAGAGCTGCTCAAAAAGCAGCAAGGACGACGGGATACATGTGCTTGAGCTGAGGGGTAAGATTTGGAGGAGCACTCGGGGCAATGTGTCTTACTGTAATGTTTTTGAAATTTAAATGCACACTGTCGTTTTGGATCAGGACTTGTGTGAGCGGACACACGCGCCAGCTGACTGAAAGGCTCACTGCATAACTTCTTTCCCTTGAGGATCTTGAAGTCTGAACATAGCATTACGGTCCAGTTTCCAACAATTGCTGGTTTCTCAGTCTTTAAGTATAAAATCCTAACAGCCTAATCTATCCTCCGTAGGTCTTCTATAAATGAAGATTTTATCAGTATGGCAATTAACACTTTTTACTTGCTTTGCAATGAAGAGGGAAAGAAAAACCTGTGTGATAATGTTAATTTTGACCGAAGCAGCATCCTTGAAGTGCATATTATTTTTTAAAATGTTTTCAGCTTTCTGGAACCACAGGAATCGACCTGTTTTCTCTGTGGTCAGATCCTCTAGGTCAGCAGATTTGGCCTCTGGTGCAGACAGGGGGAAGGACACAGCGCCACTGGGGAGCCCTCACAAGGCCCCCAGACCCTGGCTTGCCCGAGCAGCCTGAGAGTGAGGGGCAAAGGCCGGGTGTGTGCAGAGGGCCTGGCTGGGGCCAAGGAGCCAAGTGACTTCACTGAGTGCCAGGGAACGCTGGTGTGGAGAGTAGCTTCACGCTGAGGTGCTTTTAGGTTCCTTGTGGAATGATTTTCACAATGCTTTTTGTATATGAAGTGGTATAACTGGAAACCAGCAATTTAAATTTAAACAGTGCGACTTGCACGTACACATTGTTCCAGTCTCTTAGGAAGCATCACATTCACATTAATTGGATTACGCTCAGTGAGGGGTAGGAGTGCCTGCGGAAGGGCTGCCGTGAGGGCAGAGTGAGGTCCCAGGGAGTGGCTGCGGAGGAGGTGCCCTGGCTCTGCCTTGGCCGGTCTGGCGCTTCAGTGACTGGCAGGGCCGCGGGGGCTGTGCCTCCGTAGTGAGGGCATCGACAGCACGCGTGTGTAGTTCCACGTGGGTCTGAGTGCAGACACGGAGGACTTGTACCACTGCAGTGCGTGGCGGGGCAAGTGGAAGAACCCAGCTTCGCTGCGCCAATGCTGGACGCTGGTGGCTGTGCAGGGCGTGGAGCCGTGCAGGACGAAGCTCAAGATGAGCTCTGAACCAGGAAGATGTGTTGGATAGAACACAGATCTGTCTCACTCGCTGCTGTTGGTGCTGAGACAGCACAGCCGACACTGGGCTAAAGCAGGAGGGGGTAGTTTGGCTCATAGTTTTCGTCCATAGTTGGCCGGCTAGAAGGCAGGGAGGTGTGGCAGAGGCAGTGCAGAGGAGAAGCAGGCCGTGGCAGGAAGCCGAAGGCGGAAGGCGGCAGACGGCAGCCCACCAGCGTCCGTATCCACATCTGCAGCAGCTGGCTTTATGTTCTACACACGCTATAAGCTAATGTCTGGGCCACGTACACCCGGAGTGGGGCAGCCCTAGTCCCAGCATTGCATGCCCTGGTCCAGCCCCCTTTGGGAATCTGTACCTGTGACCATGCCAGGCTGGGGACAGGGGGTTGTGGGCACAGGCCATAGCAAGAACACATTGTCAGGCATTACAGTGATGTTATAGGCATCAGGAGGTCTCAGCTAGATAACTGTGTGGCCAGGAGGGGACTCTGTGTAGGGAAGGGTCCTGGGGATCCCAGGGCAGATGCTCTGCTGGCCTCAGAGCCAGCGGTGGATGTGGGCTCCTCCTCCTCCTCTCCCTCCTTGTCTTTCTCTTCCTCCACCTCCTCTTTGCCTCCCTTCCTCCTCCTTTCTCATGCTAACTCCAAGTGCCTGCTGTCATCTGCTGACCCCTACCTTCCATGGCCTGGGAGCACAGACTCAGTGGAGCTGGAAAGCGAGGAAACAGCCCCATGTAGGCCCGACTTGCCCTTCACATGCCAGGGAGGAGGGAGCCTGAGGGGCCAGGTTATGAGGTGGCGAGCAGGAGCCAGGAGCTGGGGCTTCTCTTCCTCTGGTGTTTTCCAGAGGCCTTCGCTGCCTGGGAGTTTTTCACTAATGCACAGCAACCATCTGCAACCATTCGAGACCATCAGTTTGGCAGCTAAACAGAGGAAGGTCATGTGCGTGTCTGGCCCACAGTGGCACTGCCTGACCACATCCCCTCCCAGCCCAGACAAGGATGCAGGGCGCACACTGCATGCGTCCTGCGTTGAAGCCACCCCCTGCCTGCCTGTCTCCTGTCGTGGCTGTGTTTTAAAGGCTGTGACTTGTCCTGAGAAGCATTTCTTAAACTGGATATCAAAATATCTTGGATAATTTTACAAAATGTCTATCTTCTTAAAGTCATTACTGAGAAGGGGACAGACCTCAGCTCAGGCCTTCACATCAGGCCCACTGCTGGAATGTGCATTGTAGGTGCACTGCTGTCCCGGTGGAAGGTGCACACCTGGAATCCCAGCACTCGGGAGGCAGAGGCTGGTGGGTTGCAAAGTGGAGCCTGACCCGAGCAACTCAGTGGCTTCAAAAGACCTTGTGTCAAAATTAGACAATGAAGATAGAATGGTCTGGCTGTGTAGCTCGATGTGAAGGCCCTGGTTTCAGTCCCAAGTATTGCAAAATAAGAAGGAAGGAAAAAAGTTAATCAGTCACTCAATGGCTGCTCTTTCACGGAAGGAGAACAACGCTGGTCCGATGGGCTCTGCTCGACTGCCCTTGCATGCACAAAGTTTGCTTTCTTAAAATGAACATATTTGAAGAGTGGTTCTCACAGTGTGCATTCAATTTCACTGCTTTACTTTGAGTTTTTAAAAAGTCTTCTATTTGTTTACTTATATGGTACAGGCTCTCATTACGCAGCTTGGACTCATAGAGATCCTCCTGTCTCAGCCTCCCCAGCAGTGGGTTACAGCTTTGTCACCATGCCTGGCTTTGCATTACTTTTTATTGTCCTCTGGTTTTGATCGAGTGTTCCTTGTCCTCCGTGTGATGTCTACTCACGATTCCCAGAATTCCTCAGGACCTGCTGTGACCTGAGACACTGAGTGTGTTCCCCTGCAGCTGCAGCTGCTCTGGCCTCCCCATCTGGCCTGGCTGTGTCGGTGCGTGTGTCCGTCAGTCCTGCTGCTTTCCAGGCTTTTCTGTCAGCGCTGCCCAAGCAGTTGGGCCTCTCTGAGTCCTGGGAAGTCCTTTAGTTGCAGTCCTCTTGTCTGTCTTCTGGTCACTCCCTGGCTCTGTGTCTCCATCTGATTTTTTAGTAACAGCAAAAGAGAAGCTACTTTTTCTTAATACACTTCTTTCTCCTTAAAACTTAGGTAGCTAAGTTCACAGAAGCAGCTCAAAGCTTCTTGCCGAGGCCTCTGGGCAGCACTGGCTGTGGGGACCATGGGACCTGGGGACGTGGGGACCCATCTTCCCGCTCTAGGGCCCTCGCCAGCACATCGCGCTTCTGGCTCTTTGAGCTTCGTGATGTGGCTCCTGTTGCGAAACACGCTTGTGTTCACAGACTTCCCGCGTGTGAAGCCAGCATCCGGACCCCAAGAATAAGGACAATTTCATGATTCAGCATTTTCGGAAAATGCCAGCCCCAGCAGACAGGGTGTCTCACGTGGGGCCGACGGGGGCAGCAGGGCCCTTCGGGCTGGTTTAACATGTGCTGCTTCCTGCACCTGCCTGACCCCTGGACCCCCATCTTTCTCCTGGGCACTAGTTGGAAACATACTTTGGAAGGTTCTGGGCTTCTGGAACTTTGTACAAACTGGAGGACCAACGAAGAGAGGAGCTTATTCTGGGATGTGGCATCCTGTGAAAGACCCAAAGCTTGTCTGTTAGGTCTGTGTATGAAGCCAGCCTGGGTAAAGGTCCTGTCAAAGCTACTGGAAAGAAGACCTAGCTTGCCTTTTCCTGTCTAGTTCAGTGGCTCGTGTCTGTGTGATCATTTATTTGCTTCTCAAAAGGTGGGAAACTCAATATTCTGGTGATTCTAGATCCTGGACTCAGCAGACTGCACATGTCTCCACAGGTCAGTGGCCAGCACCCTCCTGAGCCAGTGAAGCGGTGGACTAAGTCAGAGAGCACCTGCCTCGCCCTGCACTTCTGAGCCGGACAGAAGGCCCTCCAGGGCCTTCATGTCCTCCGCGGCACCCTCTGTCCTCCAGCACAGGCCGCAGTGAGCTTTGTGACATTGAGTCAGCTGTCGCCCCGAGGCTTAAGGCCTCCTGTGCTGTCCTGATGAGTTCACAGAGCAAAGCGAGGACCTGGCTGGGCAACGGCCCTGGTCCTGCTCCCTCTGCCTCTCCAGTGTTGTTTCTCTTGGTCACAGCTGGTTTGGCTGCAAGGTAGTTGTCCTCATGGTTGCTCTGACACCCGTCCCCAGGTCCCCAGAGATGGCTCGCTCTGCCATGCTGGCGTCTCCACTGCGCTGCTGCCTCGCATGCTTGCTGGTGCTGGCTGTTCTCTGCCTCCTGCCTCCTCGGCTTCCTCCAGGAAAGCACATGGCCTGGGGTGTATTCCAGGTGATCCCCAAGCATGGCACTGTGGAGGAAGTGGTGCCCGCAAGCTCCCCCTCAGCTGTGTCCCAGCTTCCTCATCTGCATAGCAGACGTCTTGATGAGGATGTGGCTCAGTGGTGGTAACTGCCTGCCTCACACTAGGGCCTGGGTTTGATCCTGCACAAAGCAGGAATGCAGGTCCTGGAGGGAATGAGTGGAAGCGTCTGGGGCAGTGACTGGACTTGGGGTTCCTGCCCTGCCTCTGTGGAAGAACACTAGGAGCTGTAGGACTCTGGATGTCCCTGAGCTGCTCTGAGACTATCCTGTCTTGGACATGCCTTGCTCTTCATGCAGTCAAGGCGGTGAGAGCCAGTGCTGCCAGAGGTGTCTACACGTGAGGGAAGCAGGCCCTGTGCAGAGAGGACCTGGGGCGTGAACCGGCTGCGGGCCGTCCTGTCCCAGGCTGGGGCCTCTCTGGTGTGGACCCCCTTAGTCCCAGGCTCAGGTTTCTTTCCCTCTTTTTTTGTGATCATAATGGGGCTTCATAAAGCCAGGACACTGTGCCCCTAAGCTGATCTTTATCTTGGGTGGAGCATGTCTTGGCTTCCTCAGACGTGGGGCGGAAGCAACCCAGCGACTCATCAAGTGTGCTGGCCGCGTTGGGCTCGCCCGGGACCTCGACCAGCAGCCGTGCTGTGTGTGTGATGGAAGCGGCTCGTTTTCCTCCTTGAGCATCTCCAGGTAGCGTTGGGTTTCTGCAGCTGCTGGGCTGCCAGGTCCAATGTCACAGGGCCGAGGTGGTGCTGGGGATTTAGTGAGAATGCCTTCTGCTTGCCGGGCACGTCTCGTGCAGAAAACATCTCCACATAGGTTTTGGACTGTGAGCTCCAGAGGGGCGGGGACTGTGCTTTCTTGCCCGGTGGTCCTGTGTCTCCACGGATGCCTGGAAGTAGGCTGTGTCTGTCACCTATGGAGCGCATGCGTGCCTGGGTGTGGTTCCCAGGAACTGTCACAGGCGCCCGGTGTGGTAGGTAGCACTCTGTGTTTGCACCATGTGCAAATGAACTTGGTTTTATGTGAGAAAAATAGAAGCAGAGAAGCAGCAAGCACTTCCTACCGTCTGTTTTGGTTGTCCGGCCTCAGGCTAGCTGGTGGGCCAGGACCAGGCTGCTCTTTAGTTCCCATCTTTAGTCCAGTTCCAGGAACAGAACAAGTTGCTCTCCAGTGCTGGGCCTCGCACATGCTGCTGCTCTGGATCTTCTGGTCTGTGCCACCCACTTTGCAGAGCGGTGGACCTGACCATGTCCGTGCTCAGCCCACGCTGAGGACACACTGGGTTAGGTGGCCGTGTGGAGTGTATTCCTGGCATGTGGCTGGGCTCCCTGCAGGCCTCTGCTGGCCCCCAGGAGGAGTGGCACAGGGTCCTCACCTCTCCTGGTGCTCATCCTGGAGCTCGACCTGAGGCCAAGTGGTGCTCCTGGCACCAGGGCAGACGTTGAGCCCGCACTGCTGGGTCCTTTCCCCCTCGCACAGCGTTGTTGTAGCTCTAGAGCCAAGTGCAGTGGATGATCAGGCAAACGCCATGGGGACAGCAAGTACATCCCATAACTTTTGGGCCCTGATGGCGGCATCATTATGTCCCCAGAGAAACAGAAGGTGGCCCTCGCTTAGCCGGGGAGCAGCAGCTCATATTTCCAGCTTCAGCTGAGCCTGCAAGGTCGTTGCTTGGGCATCACACTCGTTGCCAGCCCTGCGCGCCCTGCCTGGATCTGCACACTCTGGCGGGGTGGTGTGCGTGTCCTGTGTGTCCAGCGTGCAGTGGCTGGATCCAGCAGCACCTCACGTTCTTATTATTTGAAGTAAAAGCACTCAACAGCTGCCCTCTTAGCCACCCAGCTCATCTTCACGGCAAGCGAGGTGGCGAGGCCCTGCATGTGCACAAACGAACTTGAATTCTTTTATGTTCTTGCAAGCCAGAGGACTCGCTCCCAGGTCTCCTGGAGCTGTGCTTCACATGAACGCAGAGTGCTCTCTGCTGGGCATCCCAGTAGTGAGATTTTACCTGGCAGTGAAACGCTTCTGGCAGATGACTCCCTGCTGACCTTAGCAAGTCTCTGTGTCACAGGAAGCATTGGTGACAGGAGTGTGGCCCTTGCCTGAGATGCTTCCAGCTAAGGTGCCTGACAAGCAGCATCAATGTTACTGGGTCCAAATCCATATGAAACCGCACACAAGGGCACAGCAAGCTTTTATGACTTGTCGGACGTATTTTTCACCTCACTGCTTTGAGTCTCTTAGGAGTGAGAGTTAGAGATATCATGGTAAGTGACAGTGTATTTTGATAAATTCAGGCATATTTATTACAATAGGTTATTAGAGTATAATACCTTAAAATATGTATATAATTCTGAGGGACTTAGATGATTAAGCTTTAATTTTGTCTGTTTTGAGACACCAGGTCTTCCCTGGGTTATCTAAGGGCTGCGTACAGGAGGCAGCCAGCTTGTTGGGGTGCCCCTCTGGCTGCCCCTGGATGAAGACACATATGCAGTGTCTGGCAGACAGATCTCATGGTACTGGAGGCCAGGGTGTCGGAGGGCGCCTGTCCTCGCCGTGCTTCTTGTGTTTCACTCTTAGAAGCTTCATCTCGAATTATGATGTTGAACTTTTCAGCACTTCTGTTGGTTGTCTGTGTAGATTGCTGTGTGTGATATTTACAAGGAGGTTTTAGGCTCATTTCAGACAGTGCCTAGGGTAGGTGTCTCCACGCCTCAGTGGGCTGGACACCTGCGTGGGACCCAGCCACCGTGCTGTGTGCGCACCTCTCTCTGGGTCTAATGCTGTGAGAGAGCTCATTGACACCGCTTGCCCATAGGTGGGATCACAGAGATTTTGACCTGTAAAACCCTTTGGGATGTGAGTGAAGGTCGTGCCAGGAGAAATGTGAGAATACTCAGGAGTACCGGCGGTGATTGAGCAAGCTGAATTCCTCAGATATGTAAGAGTGAAATCATGCTCCATCAGTTTTCTTTTCTTTCTTTTTTTGGATTTTAGGGAAAGGTCTACAGGGTCTACAGGGCCTCACTACTATTTCGGACTTGTAGTGATCCGCATGTTCACAGCCTCCCAAGAGCTGAGATTACAGGCGCATGCCGCCACACCCAGTGTCGAGTGCTGTCTCGGTGCACTCCAGGGATAGGGCTGGCCGGCAGCCCAGGGTTTGAACTCCTGGCCCCTGTACCTGCCTGTAGGCCCTTTAATCCACTGAGTTATTTGGCCGGCCCAAGCTTTCTTGATTATTGGGAAAAGTAGAGCTGAGATGATGTTTTGATGCTGTAATTGTAGTAGGAGCACGTGTTTCTTCACAGGGGGCCTGTTCACACTGAGTGGGGTTCAATCTGTGTATGTTTTTATGGTATTTAATATGCACAAATAGGGGTGGGAGGTAGCTGGGCAGCATGAGCGCCTGCCTGGCAAGTGCAAAGACCCGGGTTTGATCCCCAATACCACATGTTGTGCCTGCCCCAGAGCCCCAGGCACACTGTGTCAGTCTTAAAACCGGGCATGGTGGCACATGCCTTTAATTCCAGCACTGGGGAGGCTGAGACAGAAGGATCACTGAGTCTGAATTGTATAGTGAGACCCTGTACCCCCAAAAAGGAAAAAAAGTTTACAAATAACTTTAGGAAAAACAAAAATGTTCTGTCTGATGCTGGGTTTCAAAGCATAAAGTATAATAGAAAGAGTAATAAGGCCTTGCCAGTAGGTTCTCGGCTCATATTGTATGATTATTGGCAGAGCCCCACGGCCGAGACACTGAAGAACATGTCATTGGATTTGGGTTTGATTTGGACAGCAGGTATCCACACACTGATTATTCTTTGACACTTTCTAAAAGCTTCTTTTTAAGGCTTTGCAGAGCCTGGGGAGCGGACCTTATGTCAGTGGCAGCGGGAGTCAGCTGTTCGCCATCGGAGTGGGGCCCGGTGCCCTGCTGGCCCGCACTTGCCTCAGCACTTCGCAGGGCACCCCGTGAAGCCTGGAGCAGTGTTTTCTCTGACAGACTTTGGAAGGGTATTGTGGGGGTGGGAAAGCAGCTGTCCTGCAGAAGCGCAGAAGCGCCGAGTCCCCAGGACCCTCGGGCTGAAGGTGGACACAAGCAGAGCCCTCTCTGCGGGAGAACTGCTTCTGTGGCAAGTATTGCTGTGGAAAGACACCCCTGCCCCTAGAGCTGGCATTTGGCTCAAGCTGGTGTGGCCCTGCTGGCGCTCTGGGACAGGCGTGGCATCTCAGTGGAGGCAGGGTCGCTGACCACTTCTGGGCTGGGGAATGACAGCTTGGGGTCACTTTGGGGACAGCAGGCCTGGGATGCTGTCTGGCAACATGGGGGCACATGGGCATGGTGTTGGGGCGCTGAGGCTCTCCAGGCCATCCACCTGGTGTCTGGGAAGCAGGTCACCAGGGCTGGCTATGTTAAATGACACAGTGGGGGTGACTTGGTCTCATGAGCTCCTGCCTGCAGTTGGGAAAGTGCTGGCTGGTCGCTACTGGCTCTCCAGGTGCTGGCTGATGGCTTGTTGATTTCTGGAATTCATACACTTGTTTGTCAGCTGCCAGATGCTCTGAGACCAACGGTCCACTACATTCTACACCGTGGAGGTGGCTTGCAAACCGCACTGGCCCCAGATGTGTTCCCTGTACAGTGGCGTCGGCAGTGGGCCCGCCTGTCCACGTGCAGGGCTTTACACCAGAGTCCACTGTTGTCACCTCTGCCTCGGCCGCTCTGCTGCCATCCTTGAATCCCACTGTGTTCCTGCAGCCTGCAGGCCCAGGCGAGCTTTGGGCAGAGAAAGCCACAGAGAGTGTGTCAAAGTAAGGTTAGGCGAAGCGATCACTAGCGGGTGCTTTGTTAATGGAACCACTGAACTTGGCTTTATTTATAACCAAATGCAAATGTCTGTTCTGTTGGTGTTTTCTGTTTGCCCAGAGGGCCATTCTGCTCGTCTTTCTATTGTTGTTCTGTCAGGAGAGTGTAGATCCCGGTGCTTGCACTCTCCTCCCAGACACTCCTGCCCCTCTTGGGGCTGTGCCAGGCCTGCTGCCAGGTTACAGCTGCCCAGCCTGATGCAGGTGTGAGGCAGAGCAGCGGTCTCCTCCAGGCTGAGAGCTTCTGGTTTTTGTGCTGAATCCGACTCAGCCTGCAATCACATCTGTTGTTTCCTCAACCTGTACTTTCAGGCCAAATCTGGCAGTAAAGTCTCTCTCTCTCTCTCTCTCATACAACTTAGCATAAAGCAGTGATTTTTACTTGACCAATTCATGTGAAACTCACTGTGAAATGAAGTGGTCATCCGTAACTCGCATCAGTAATTCATCCTCAGGAAATTATTTTACAGAGGAATCTGGACAGGGGAGCAATGCCTTTTGACGTAATTTCTGTTTGAGCACCCCCAGTCCTAGCTGGCCTTCAGGTGAGATCCAGAGGCCAGGTGTGACCCGCGGTGCCTGACCGCCTTGTGTGGCATTGTGGGCTCTGCGTAGGAGTTGGCTCTCACCCTGAGCTGTCAAAGGAGGGAGTGATGCCAGCTCTTTGTGGCATCCTTGCCATGCTGCCCAGCAGCATGGGACAGAAGCAGGCATGTGGAAAGAGCTGCAGGATGGGCCCACGTGCCAGGGCCTCAGGGCACGGACGGGCAGACACGATGGGGTGAGAGGTCGTGTCCCAAGGCTGCTTGGGCCCTGCCCGCAGCAGCCGTGCCTGAGCCATGCCTGGAGTGCGCTATTTACAGTGACAGCCATGCTGCAGAAGTCACTCACACAGCACCCGCTGCCGCCAACCGCCGCATCAAGAAGCTCATGGGATTAAAGAGCAGAGCTCTGGCCTGCCTGGCGCATAAAGACAGCTGAGAGCTCTTAGCGAAAGGACTGGAAGCCAAGACCTGGCCTGAGGGCCACATGGGACTGAAGGGCTTGGGAGGCAGAGGTGGGGACCTGGCAGCCCTGTCATAGGCCTGTGTGCTCCATCGAGCTTGACACCGAGGAGCCCGACTCCAGCCTCAGGCACAAGTCCCAGCTTCAAGTAGGGGCCTCGTGGAGACAGCCAGAGGCAGATTTTCTCTGTCTCAGCTGGAAGTGCTTACATTCGTCGGCCTTGAGAGTTTGTGGATGTAGGTGGAGAGCACACTTTCGGGCTGCCGGCTGCCTTGTGTCCGCTGCATTTCTGTAGGCCAGTGTGGGAACAGTGTCCATCTTCTTGGAGAGGTGGTGCCTTCCTGCGGTGTGTTGGTCTTGTCCAGCTTGTAGGTGCCTGAGTTCTCGGTGAACATGCTGGCTCCTCATGGCCCAGACGTGCGGCCCTGTGCTGCGGTGGCCTTCGCGGTGCCTGCGGGGCGATGTCATTCCTTCCCAGTGTCCCTGCGCCAGCCACATCCACGTTGGCACCGCCTGCTACCTCAGCATCGGCTTCAGCTTGGACTCCAAAAGCTTCCAGACTCGAATCTCTGTTTGGGATTTAACCAGAGGTCCTTGAACGTAGGAATCTTATTTTGCTTCTTCACAGAAAAGGACTTTAAACTCAGGATCACTGAGTGAGAAAGGAAATCTGAAAATTTTACTCACTCACTGAAGGATGAGCCAGCCAGCATCACGGAGGAACATTTCCATACTGTGGGGGTGCTGTGTGTGGACCCTTTCCTGACCCTGAGGCTCGGGAAGCCCTGCATCTTATGGGAGCCCACCCCGAGCAGTGTCCCAGGCTGAGAAGCACAGGGCTCTGTGAGGTCATGGTTGAGCTGTTGAGTGGCCTCTAAAGCTGGTCTGAGTTTTCTTCTGTAATTGCTGTACAATCTTTATGGTGATTCTTGAGGAGTTGCAGTTTATGGGAACTATGTGTCTGTGGGTTGCCTTCTCCAGCTTGTGACTACATTCATTATTCAGCTCTAAGCTGGAAAAGTCCTTTCAGTTTCAACCACCGACCTGGAGGTCTGAGGAGTTCATCCCAAGCCAACAGAGGAGCAAAAGTGTTTATGTTTAAGATCTTTTTTTTTTCAAGCCAGGCGTGGTTGCATGGTGGAGCACGCCTGTAATCCCAGCACTCAAGAGGCTGAGGCAGGAGGATTGCCTGGAATTCAAGGCCAGCTTGAGCTACAAAATGAAACCTTGTCTCCAAAACCCCAAAGCAAAGTAAACCAACAAAGAACAAGTAAAGTTTTCCTTTCAAGAATCCCATGTGCACATATAATTATCATTTGCAGATCAAGTTGCTCTTACAGGCCATGGGAGGTTAGACTTACCCTTACGCTTAGTGTCTTTCCGAGGACCCAGCTTGTTTAATCAAATGTAACAGTGAAGGTATTTGGAGCCCTTGTGTATTAGCACAAGTATTTTGTGTAGCATTGTGACTGCCAGCTTAAATCCCCAGTTAAATCTGAATTTGAGCCGAGCAGTGTGTACACATTCAGCTGTTCTCCACACCCATATGTTCTGTGTGTAGCTGGAGCCCATATGTATACAGTATTGGATTCGCTCGCTCATATTGTGACGTACTATCTATTTTTCTACCTGGTCTTCTTAGCTATTATTAGTGGCTGTGAACTATTACCAGATTTAAAGTCCATGCCAAGCCAGCACATCTTTCTTTTGTATATTCTGAATATCTAATATATTTATTTTTACTTCAAGCATTAATTTAAAACTTACCTGTCTTGATTTCAGAAAGATTTAAAAGTGTAGCATAGGTGGGTCTAAGCAAGGGTTTTGGCTCCTTTGCAATGTTTCTCTAAAGTTATTTCCCTGAAGATTATTTTAAGTTCAAGAACCAATTGTAAAATGTGATACTCAATTACTGTGTAGCACATGAACTTCCTTTTTATCTCGGACAGTTAAAGTGTAAACAGTTGTTTCTGAATCAATGTTTTGATGAATACTCATCTAACTATGCATAACAAGGCCATCAATCCCAAGCAAGCAGGTCTGGATGTCCCCAAAATGTCATAGCTGTTAAATATTACAGTAGTTAACCTGTAAGACATCTCTGAGGAGAAACAGAGGAATGATAGCACAAGAAGATGACCTCACGTCCACAGGTTGTGTGTGCCCGAGTTCAGGAGCGCCGTTGGGTGGGCCCGCACTCCTCCCAAGCACCTTGGTGCACAGCCAGGCTGGCCGCCCCTCTGCAGCAGAACCGTTTCTAAGAGCAGAATCAATCAACCCAAGTATTGATGAGTCTGAAGTAGCTGCTGAGGTCCTTTGAGCATCCCCGTGGTTCTGAAGCCCTCTAGCCCTGCCTCACTCTTGGTGATAATTTGTGGTCATTGCGAAAAGTCTGCGCTGACTCATACACAGGAGCCCGGCCGTCCCTCCAGCATCTTTTCACCTGGTTGGCTGGGGCAAGCACACCGCCCGTCTGCCCTGCACAGCACCGCACCGCACCGAGGTGTACGCCGTGTCCAGGGGATGGGTCTGGCTCTCCCGAAGCGTGTGGAGGCCGGGGCAGCGGCTCTTGGTACAGTCCCACAGGTTGTCCCCAGTGCACCTCCTCAGCCCAAGCCAGGCCCCGACCCACACCAGGAGAGGCTGGGCAGTATGTGTGACTCCAGGTGACTTGAGGGCCATCGCAGGAGGACATCTCCCCAAGCAGAGAACTTTGAGGAGGAAGAAAAGGGTCTTTTCTTCTCTTGCTGCCTCTGAGTTCTGTGCCAGTATTTTGGTTAGTACATGTCTTCAGTATGTAATGTTTAGATTCATCTTAGGGTGTAGATCCGTGTACTTACCTATCCTCATTTTAAGTATAGCGCTGTCTGGGCGTGGTGGTCCACACTGTAACCCCAGAACTTGGGGATTATTGTTTTCTTTGCTCTTCCCCTCTCTTGTCCCTCCTTCTCTGGATGTTTTCCCCACATTTTAATTTCTTTCTCCACCCATGCTGGGGCCTGTGAGACTACCGTATTCACTGCGGGAGTTGGTACACTGCACACGCACACCTAGTTCTTTCTGCCTCCACCCTTGCCCCTGTCCCACTTGGTTCATCTTCCTGTTTCCTTTTGTCCATCTTTTATTTTGCTCCTTGTTTGCTGTACTTTGGGTTTTTTATGAGAGATACAATGTGGTGCTTGTCTTCAGCATCCATGTGACGCTGGCCCAGAAGGTGATCTGGTGTCTGCTTCGATGTCTCCATGCCTTGTTCTCAAAACAGCACTGCACAGCCCAGCCCAGCACTGCACAGCACTACACTGCACATCACAGTACAGCACTGCACAGCACAGCACTGTACTACACAGCACTACACAGCACTGTACAGCCCAGCACTGTACTACACAGCACTGCACAGCACTGTACAGCCCAGCACTGTACTACACAGCACAGCACAGCACTGTACAGCCCAGCACTGTACTACACAGCACAGCACAGCACTGTACAGCCCAGCACTGTACT
>PVKA01015355.1:0-12531 GCA_004027165.1 Ctenomys sociabilis
TAGTGGACTTATCCTCCTGGATGGGGGCGTTAGAAACCAGGGCCTTCATCATCAGCAGTCCCTCAACTCAATGGACAAGCAGCATGGAGCCAAGGAGGAGAGTGAGAGTTCTCCCACCTTTAGGAAATTAACCTCAGAATCTTTTGGGGTCTGTGGAAAGGAAAATAACTTTATTCACCCCAAGGTATGCTCTTCATACCCTGCCGTCACCCTAACACACACATGCACAGACACAATGTGTTTGCCAGCAGCAAGGCTCTTCTGCATGGACACCACATTTGAGCTGTTTTTTCCTTTATGAAAAAGTTTAGAGAACTAGGGTACCAGAAGGCTGATGGTTTTCCAGGCTTAGAACATCCTTAAAAGAAGAGCATCCATGCTCACCCTCCTTCTTCATCAATACCAGCAGTAATCACCCCCACAATCAGGACTCTTTGATAGCCCTTTCCTATAATTGGGAGAGTGACCTGTGCGTCTGATAGTTGGCTCCATGAGATGCCCTTTACCTATTCACAGAGGTTACATAATCCCAGGCAGCCACATGTGATCCATTGGACACAAATGCCATCTTATTTCTTGCCTCTCCAGCTAAAGGATTTGAACAATTTGAACAATATGGTATCCTTTCCAACATAAGCAAAATATTGGTTTGGTTCTTTTCCCATTTGGATGACTGCTAGCTGTGGTCAAAGCAGAGGAGGAGGAGAAGGCTTGGAAGCAGGCATTCAGCTCAGCACACAGGGTCCTCTCCCTGAGCTCAGATGCTTCTGAACCCAGGCATCCACTCTCACCGACGCAGAAAAGGGCCCAGTGCCCAGGCACCTCTGCCCCTCCCAGGCCTCAGCCAGGCACCACAGAAGCACCTTTCCCTGCAGGCTTGGACCTATGCCCCATACTGCATCCCATAAGAGGACTTGAGGACTTCAGTACTGGGGCCATGACTTCAAAGAAAAGACCCTGGTTTAATAATTCAGCCTGCCTGAGTGCCATTTAGTAGCCATGGCAACCAGTTCCCTGACATCTAGTTGTAGGCAGGATGTGGTTAGAAGGGGAAAGAAAGGGAGAGAAAAAGGGAAAGATAGGGAAAGAAAGACATCCAACTCACATTTAGGCTAAACTTCCCCTGCTCCAACTCCATCATAATCCTGACAAGCCAGTTGTGGATCTCTGCCCTCAGCACCTTTCCCTGGTTCCTCCTCTGACTCAGTTCTCTCTCTCCCCCCCATTCCTCTCTCTCTCTACTAGGACAAATAGGGAATCCAGGTTCCTGACTCAACATTACAAGTTAACAACTTTGGGGACTCTGGTGAATTCCTTAGCTTTGCCTTGCTTCAGTTTCTTTATGTGAAGTGAGGGATGTGTAGAAATACGCTACAGCTTGCACCAGCTCTAGCAATGCGTGACTCAATGCTCTCCAGCCGTGTCTCCAGCCTTTCTTGGCCTTTTTCTGTCCAGCTGTCTGTGTCTATTTCTCCTTCACTCTGCCTCTGATTGCTTCCTGTGCTTTTCTCTTGCTCTCACCTTCTTTCATCTGTTCTTCTCTCTCATACACACACACACACACACACGATCTCTCTCACACATACACACATGCACTAGTACCTTTTGCCATCAGGTTTCACTTATGAAGTAAGTATATTTTTATGTTTTTTCTACATATTCCACTCCACTTTGCTGGAAAGCAGTCTGCCCTCCCCTCCCCTGACCCCAGCTATCCCCCACTTCACCTGCAAGCACCACCTCTTCCGAGAAGCCTCCCTGTCTTCCAAGACAGAGCGGGTACCAGTGCATGCTTCCCTGGCCCTGGGTGAGCTCTGCTGCTCCTCACCTCACTGTCCTATAACTGCCATCCCTTTGTTGCACCTCCACTGCCACAGGAACACACAAAGGGCAGAAATAGTGCCTCGTTCATGGCAGCAGCCAGCACCTGCCACCTGGGAGGCACTTCAGAAGCAGTGGTTGAATGAAAGGATAAATAAGTTAAACCACAGCTTTCTGAATCACAGCTTGTGAAAGATCCAAGGCACACCCAAAATAAGACTGGGTGGGGTGGGGGAGGGAAGCCAAGCCACGCTCTGTGAAAGATGCAGGAAGAGAAGCCTCCTCCCCAGACTGCTCTGACGAGGAGGTGCCATGAGCAAGGGCCTGCGAAGACGTCACGGGTCACGCAGAGTGGGCCTGGAGGGAACAAGGACAGACTCCAGCAGGACAGGGAAATGGACAGTGCCAGGTGCATAGTTCCCTCAGCCCATTCCCACTCTGGCACCATTTGGACCAACTCCAAAAGTAACTATACATGTAGCAGTTGCAGGTTCTTACAAGGCTTCAGGCAACAGCCCGGCCCATCTTCCTCCAGGCTTCTTACTTGGCTCCTTCCTTCCTGGGAGAGCAGACAGAGGCTAGAGGGGCGAAGCCACACTTGCACAAGGCCTTGTGGGCAATGCGTCAGACTCTGCGGGGAGAGGCCAGTGTGGATGCATGTGCTGCAGAAGAGAGTACTTCACTAGATAAAAGAAAATGTGGTGGAGGTAATCACTTTTTAATGGACAAACAAGATCTGTCCTGTACATTTAAGAACACTTAGCTCTAAATGTGAATGAAAGGCAAGAATTCAGAAGACCTGAGTTTCATCTTCTCCATGCTCCCCGGTGGATGCTCTTCCCCACTCATCCATCACACAAGAAGAAGGACAGAATCGGCAAACACAACACAGAGGTACATAAGCCCTGTGCGCAGAGCTCCCGTGACACAGAGACAGCCTGGTCTGGGGCCCAGGTGCAGCCTGCATTCACAACCCAGGACCCAGACTCAGAGCCATGGCGTTCACACAGACTTTCCCCAAATAATCCTTAATCCAGATGGAGCTGCTTACCCTCAAAGATCTGCTGAGTGACACACAATCTTCTTGATACCACACATGTACGGAGTGACACATTTTATGACCAGGCTCCCTCAAGTTGTCCCCACCACCCCCTCTACACGTGGATCATTTGCATATCCCTCATGCAATAGGTGAGCTGATTTCAGCTTCAGAGAGGGGGGCTGAGGTTTAAAACAAAAGGCCAGAAGAGGAAAAAAAAAAAAAAAAAAAAAAAAAAACTAACACATATCCTGAAAAGAGACACTGCTTTGCAAAAGTGACACTCAAAATCAGAGTTTATATACACACTAGGTTGTTTGAAAAATTCAATACAGAACCACACTGAATTTTCCAACCTCAGGTGAATAATACCTCCCAGCAGGTGAAAAATTCAACTCCTGTTCACTTTTGCGCAACAGGAGCCTGAAATGGGAAGAAACAAACTAAGCACCTTCCTGTATGCCCAAGCAATGTCATCACACCACTCTCCACTAAACTGAAAATGTGCGAGCTCTCCCACGTCCTCAAGCCATCTCTGAGCGCAACACCCAAACGTTAGGGCAAACCTACACTCATTCACCGCCTCTGAGAATAGAACCGGAAAGCGTGTGGCAGTGAACACCCATACCAATTCCTTTAGATACACACACAGAGACAGAATGCCAAGGCATCCCACAAACTCACTCCAAGCACACACACATACCCCACAACTGAAACATGGGCACATGTACACACAGTCACACAACACAGTCTTGTGCATGTGTGTGTGTGTGTGTGTGTGTGTGTGTGTGTGTCTGTGTGTGTGTGTTTAGCTGGGAGACTGGTGATGCTTTGGATTATGAAGTTTCCATGGTTACCTTCTGTAGAGGGAACTGGGGTAATTGAACTCTTGGGGTTCACCATTCAACACAGATGCTGTTTGTTCAAGCCTGCACACTTACTCCCTTGCCCATTCTGCTTTTCATCACCAACAGCTGATAGTGACTGTTCCAAATCAAGGACATTGCAATAGAGCCCAACCCTTCCTAGCATTCTGGTTACACTTTGGAAAGAAGCAAAACTGTAACATCAAAGAGTAACTTCAATACACAGATTGTGCTGATAGAATCTCAGAATTTACAAACATCCATAGTTATGTATCCTGAATCCCTTTTCCCCTATGCAAGAAAGACATATTCTGGAGCTCTAAATGTGAATAAAAGGCAAGAATTCAGAAGACATGAGTTTCATTTTCTCCGTGCTCCCTGGTGAATACTCTTCCAGTCATGCATCACACAAAGGGGAAGGACACAACACTCACAATTGACACTCCAGAAGAGAAGCAGTATTTCCTAACTCATAGAAACTCTAAGAAAAAAGCCAAGGGCCCAGGACAGCACAAACTCCTAGGAATGGGGACAGGTGCCCAACGTGTATTTTTCCTGACTTCTTCATAGCCCCTTTCAGCCTCCTGAATAATTAGTCCCTTAGCCAGTTCTGGATGCTATAACCAAATGGCATGGACTGGGTGGCTTGTAGACAATAGGAACTTATTTCTTGTTAGTCTGGAGCCCAGTTTGGAATCAAGATACCAGGATGGAACTCAGTGAGTATTTTCTTCAGGATTACAGACTACTGAATTTTTATTGTATTATTTTATGGCAGAGGAAAGCAAACTCCTTTCTCTTTTTTTTCCATTTTCATTTATTTATTTGGTACAGGGTCTCACTATGTAGCTGGGATTCATAGTGATCCTCCTGTTTTCAACCTCCCCAGCACTGGGATTACAGGCATGTGTCACCACACCCTGATTCAGTTGCTAGCTCAGTGCATCCCTGGGGTGGGGCCAGTGTGGCACGCGGGACTAGGGATCGAACCCTAGTGCCTGCACTTGCCAAAGCAGGTGCTTAGTCCACTGAGCTATCCTGTTGGCCTCCCTCCTCTTCTTATAAGGTCATAAGGCTTCCCCTTTGGGACGAAGTCTATTCCCAGATGCCCCATTCCCTAACACCAATCAGAATTTCAACATAAATTTGGGGAAAGGACAAGGGAGAAACAACTATTCAGACCATAATAGTTATATCAATTTAGAGGAAAACTAGCTACTTGATATTTTACATGTTAATGTCTTGCTGCCTCCAATGAGTCTAATAAGACAAACTCACTAGGAACCTATTGGGAAGTAATTGCCAGAACTGTCTTCAGACTTTAATGACCTAAAGCAATGAAAGAAAGCAAGCATTTCACTTGCAGCAATGATGCAGTATGAGAGAGCTCTACAGTGACCAGAAGCAAGAAGTGCACGCAGCCAGTGGCTGACCAGAGCCTCCATGTCAGCCTCAGCTGAGATTTTCTTCAGCCAAGGCTGTAACTTTGAAACCTTACTTTTCTAGGATTCTTGGCTTCTAGGAGTTGCAAACAGCTTTCTCTTAGAAGAATCCCTTTGCCTGATAGTTCAGTATAAGATACAGAGCAAAAAGAGCACAAGAGGACACCTGAGGAATAAGATAGAAATCCAATTTATAATCCAAATATCTGCACTTTTACATTCTTTTATCTCTTCCTTCTCTGCTCTAAAATTTTCCCCAATCCAAAATGAGCACAGCAAATCAATAAGAATAAAGAGAAAATTTTGAACATAATACTTTCAATTTGAATTCAATTGCTTACCCAGGACAGGAAATGAGGAACACTCAGGTAATCTATGGGGGAAAAAAGAACAGTGTAGACAATTAACCAATTGGAAAGGAGCCCTGGGAGGTAAACAGTGGATGCAGGACTATTCCTCACACAAAGGAGAAGAAAAAACAGCTTAATCATTATGGGTTTCAGCGGAACACTCACTCTCCCTGCCAGTGGCTGTTGTCTGCATTGCTTCCTCTCCAAAAATCCACATATTGACATCTTAATCCTCAGTACCTCAGAATGTGGCTGTAATTGGAGACAGGGTCTTTTAAAAGGTAATTAAGGTTTAAGGACCCTGAACTAGACCCTTATCTAATATAACTTGTGTCCCTAAAAGAGGGGAAAATTCTCACCCATGCACAAACAGAGGGACGATAGGATAAGCTAGAAGAAAATGGCTGCATGCATACAAGCCAAGGAGAGACGCTCAGAAGAAAAACCCCTGCTCGCACCTTCGTCCTCAGAACTATGAGGCAGTGAAGGTCTGCTCTCCCAGCCATCCAATCTCTGCTACGGCGTCATGGCGGTCAGGGAGCAAACTAGAACAGGCTGCACACCGAGACAGTGAGGAGGAGCTGGACATGGCAGTCAGGCCATCAGGCCCAGTTTCAGCTCAGACTCCAACTAATAGACACATGAACTCAGACAAGTTATGTAACCTCTCTGGGCCCCCCCTTCCCTCTCATCTACTTCATGCAGAAGATCTCTTCTTCCTGGGATAATTGCAAGAAGTAAATGGGTAATGCCTTCAATAACTCAGAATAGTACCTGGAACATAGAACACAATAAATGCTATTACAAAGATACAGCAAGAAAAAATTTAAGTTCTTTTGTTTGTTTATTTTTTTAAGGCTGGAATTGAAGCAGGTGTCTGAGTTAGTCCTGTCTGCAGATGAGGGAAAGAGGAAGATAATCTCCATGCCACGTCCCAGCTCAGGAATTGCACAGAAGTCTGACTTCCACCCTATTACCTTTCTGGGAACGCTGCAAACTATAATCCATTAAACCCACTCATTGATTGGAAAATGTGCAAAGAAGCCAGGAGTATCTGCAGCTTTCAAAACCTTCGGAGCCTGTGTGGCCTGCTCCCTGCAGATGTCCTCAAGCCTCCCCGTAGCCCACTTGAGGCTTTTCAGTTTTCAGTTCTCCAGCCCTGGTAACACATCACCCTTGAAAGATCTCTGAAGGAAGCCACCGGCCCCCCCAGGCCTCTTCACTGCAAGAACAATAGATCTGAATCATTATTTATTCTGTCCTTGTGGATGTTTAGAATGAGAAGGAGAAGGATTAAAGAAGATCATTTAACGGCACCAGAAGAGAAAGAATAGGAATCAGTTTCCATAAATTGGGAAGGGACAGTGGGTACAGGGTGCTGGAAAAAGTCCTCCAACTGAGCTTGTCAGAGCCTTGCCAACCTGCACCAAATGTCCCCCTACTTTTTGTGAGGGGGCCACAGGCAGCCCATCAGTCCTTTAATTTGGTTACTGCTGGTTCATCTCCGCAATACTCCTGTTGTTCTGAAACTCTCCTCCACATCTGTTGGCCCCAGGAACTGGGGAAAGCCACCCGGCCTTACAGTTCTCAGGACCCATCATTCCCAGCTGTCTGCTGGGCTGTACCCCAGGGCAAAGCCCAAGACCAGGAAACAATATTTAGTTCTACTCTCTGAGGCAATGCAGACAATGGTGGTGTGTACATTCAGAAGGCCTAACAGCAAGCACTCAAGCTGCCAGGCCAGGACGTCTGGAGCAAGAGCAGGTGAATCATCGAGGAAGAATCAAAATACTCTCATCCCAGTGGGACTTGGCACTGCACACCTGCATCCCAGTGCTCAGGAGGCTGAGACAGGAAAGTCATCGTGAGTTTCAGGTCAGCCTGGGCTACATAGCAAGACTCTGTCTCAAGAAATAAACAAACAAATGAAACAATTCTCATTCCAAATGAATAAAGAAGATGTAATTTTTATATACAATGGAGTACTATTCTCCTATAAGGAAGGATAAATGAGAGACTTTTTAGGTGAATGAATATACCTTGAGACCAAGCTCACAAGTGAAATAAACCAGACATGCTTGTTTCAGCATTCTATTCTTTCTCTGGTGTGAGAAACCAAAAAAGAAAAAGGACCAAAGCATAGAATAGGAATTATGAAGCAGCAATAAAATGTTCAAATGGGAAGGGGATCAAGATGTAGGGAAGAGAAAAGAATAGAAAGAAAATAAAAGGGAAAAATGGAAATAAAGCTTTTGTAAATAAGGAGCAGAAGAGAGACTGAAGGGAGGGAAGAGGATTGGGGGAAAAAAAGGAGAAATTGAGGTATATTATGTAAAGATAAAAATTCCCTGAAATGAATATGATCATTATGTATATCTAAAGTATGCCAATAAAATTAATGTTAAAATGTTCTTATCCTCAATCCCTGGTACCAATTTTTTTTTTAATATTCTTATCCCAAGCCCAGAAGATTTATGTCCTAGAGCTGGCACAACCGATCAGCTAGCACACTGCTTCCCCAACCTGTGCTTCCCCGACCTGTCCTTCCAGGTGCGCACCCTTACAAAGTTATTAAATGGAAAGATGGCAATTTAGGATCTGTGTCTTTCCAAATCCACAGAGGTGGTGGAGAGATCAGGAGGGGAAAAAGAGAAAACAGTAAATATACGGAATCTTGATGTAAAGTTTTAGTCCTACTCTGTGACCAATGCAAAAGGCAAGCACCTCCTGGCTTCTCTGACCACACTGAGATGGCAGCACTATCAGCAAGGTTGTTTTCAAAGAACACACTTACGAAGGAAAGAAAACACAGAGAGTTCAACCAGAAAATGTATCTCCTTGTCCACTAGAAGCTGGTAGTCCTTGAAGCACCTGTTAGTTTTTTTCTAGCACAGAAGTATCAGTAGCTCAATCATCATGATACGAAGACTGGGGCATTTTTCACTTCAAAACTTTGCATCTCCCAAAACCCTTGCTGCTAAGCACCCACTTTGGCTTCATTGTCCCTTCACTTGGCTTGGTCGGACCCATGTCTTGCTCACCCTGTGTATTCACATTCACTTAATGAAAGATGAGAAAAGAGACCACACTTTTATAAGCCCCAATACTACTCTAACCTTACTTCCTTGGGTTCTAAATTCTCCCATTTCCCATGACTTTTTGTATACAAGATTCAGTCTATTTCTCCAAAGTAAGAAAGCTTTTAGTCTGGTTAAGTGAATAGAACTCTTCAAATGCAATATCATAAGGATATTTTGTCTGAATACTCTAGATCTGCACTTCTGTCTCATCCCATCAGCAAGAGAGTGGACTCCCACCAAGGCTAATGTCAGGGCCTCTCATTACTTCTGCAACTCGCTGTCCCTGGTCTCTCCAGAAACCTGATGACCAGACACACAAACATATTCCCCTCTTTATTGCGCCAAAACATGTACACCATAAATTTTACCTTTTCATCATTTTAACTACACAATTCAGTGGCGTAAATGTAGTCACATTATTGTGCCATCACCACTATCCATTTTGAGAATTTTTACTTAATCTTTCCCAGCTAACCTAGGTACCCATCATAAAAAATAACTCTGCACTCCACCCCCAGGCCCTGTAGCCTCTATTCTACTTTCTGTCTCTGTGAATTTCAGCCTCCTAGGTGTCTCAGGTAAGTGTATTCACAGAGTATTTGTCATCTCACAACATCCTCTGTTTCTGGTTTATTTCACTCAGCACAATGTTTTCAAGGTTCATCCATGCTGCAGTGTGGGTCAGAGCATCCTTCCCTTATGAGATTGAATATTCCATTGTATGTAAACACCATGTTTTTATTTTCCATTCATCTCTCAATGGCCCTTAGGGTTGTTTCCACACTTTAACTGTTATTAATAATGGTATTATGAATGTTAGTGTGCAAAAATCTGAGCGCCCGCTCTCATTCTTCTGGGTAGGATTATTGGATTATATGGTGATTGTTTTAAGGAACTGCCAAACATTAGCCAAATTATCTTATAAAAGGACTCACCATCAAAGAAAACTTTCCCACGGACTAAGAATTCCAGATGAGCAATTGGACCTGAGGATTGGCTGCCTTCGTGCGCTCAGGTCTCCACCTGTGGTGTATGCACACCCTTTGCAGTATAACTGGTGGTTCTTCCCAGAAGCAGGCAGGAAGCTCTTGCTGGGCTTAGAAGCTGGGCTCAGCCACACGGTTTGCTTCGGCCAGTGGAGTGCCAGAAGATGGGCCACAGGCAGAAGCCTGGCACAGGCCCCTCTTGCCCTTCTGCTACTGTCATGAAAATAAAATGTCCTGCCTGGCTCACTGCTCCAGAAAGATCAGGAAGAACATGTGAGCAGAGCTGCTTGAACCATTGAAACTGACACCAACTAGCCTGCTGGTTCTTGAAAATAAGTCAGTGGAGTTTTAAACCTCCAAGTTACAAGGTGGTTGCCTTCAATGTAAATAATATTTTTGGAGAAATGATAAACAGGACAAAATTCTTGTTGACTTGGGGATCTTTTTTGAAAATTGGAACACACTCTAATGAATTAAAAGCCAGAAAATCCCTTTGTTTCACAGGTATCTGTTCTCCCTCAAGGACCTCTTCTGAATGATGTTGGAATTGGGCTTTGCTAATACCAAGCCCAGTCTACGGTAGTATCATAGGGTGGCGTCATAGCCGGGCGTGGTGGTACAGGCCTGTAATCCCAGCACTTGGGAGGCTGAGGCAGGAGGATTGTTGTGAGTTCAAGACCAGCCTGAGCTACAAAGTTAGCTTAAGGCCATCCTGAACTGCATAGTGAGACCCTGTCCCAAAAAGACAAAAAAAAAAAAAATAGGGTGGCATCAAATGGAACATAACACAAGAGAAAGGGGTTCTTGGAAAGGCTGTAATTCCTTGGGGCTGAGGAAAAGCTGAGCCTTTAACAGTGAACAGCAGACCTTAGACAAGCAACTGCAGAAATTTGGTTCTATCTGTTCCCTGCAAACTGACCACGTTTGAGAGGTAAGTCACATAAACCAGACTTTATGAGATTGAGAAACTAGAAAGCCACTCTATTAAATGATATGGGGCAGCTAGTAGGGATGGAGAGTGGGGTCGTAGCCCCTTCTGGGATCCCAAGTAAAAATCCACTCAGATTGTCAAACCAGCTTACCTTCAGCTATCAGAATATCTGGAAGACCACATTCTTCCACAGAAGGCTGCTTGGTGAGCATGAAATCACAACAGAAGAAGGGAGATGGTGTTGGCATATTTTATCCAGACCATGGAAAATGCTAACAAATATCTTCCTCCAAAAATAGAGTTCCCGATTTAGCCATTTGACAATGTAAACATATTTCAAAACATCACGTTGTATTTTATAAATATAAACAATTTCTAACTGCTGATTTTAAAACAGAGCACAGTGCTACAGACCAAATTCTGGCATGGTGTCTACCCATTTTAGTATCAGCTCTCTAAATAAACCAGTGCTATCTTGATAAAATAATGACTAATTTGGGAAAAAAAATAGAAAGCATTATATAGAAATAATACTTTTTATCATTTTCCTATTGCTATTACTATTATCATGTATTACAAGTACATGCAGTGCCATGTAGGTAGAAGCAGACTGAACTGTCCATGAAGACTCAGATTCTCAATAGTTTTGCTATAAAATTACTGTATGACCTTGAGAAACTGACTGTGGTACTGGCCTTGGTTTTTCTCAAGCCTAATAAGAGTGAGTTGAACTAAGTGGGCAGCAAAAATCAGTCCCAGGGAAGTGGGGACAATCAGTTCTGGAATTACAGATGACAGAGGACTCAAGGAAGATTATTCACATGACGGATCAGGAGAAAACCATTCAAGAGTACATCCTGTTGGGTCAGGATACAAATGGATGGGCACTGACTGTCCAAAAGCCACTTGTGTTTAGAATAACAATAACTTACCTGTGCTTGCAGACCTGGAGGCACGCAGCTGAGAGGCTCACGGTCTTCTGTGCAAAGGAGTCAGCTTGACATTTCATATACAGGAAGAGAATTAAGTACTGCTCTTATTCTGTTGAATGCACTTACACTGTTGATGTCAAGTTTTAACTCCAATTTGAACACCAGTATCATGTTCCAGGTTTTAGTTTGGCGAGGTCTTTAGGCTGTTGAAGTGGCCATGTGTACTTTCTTGACAATCCTCTTCTTGGCTTTAAGCCCCTCTTCTTAAATAGAATTCTTAGGGTACACAGGTACTTTATTTACTGATTTGGCTTAAAGCTTCACTCCTTCACACTGCAGATTGCTGAACTGGTAAAATTTCTCTGTGTCTCCAGGCATGTTCTCAGATCACATGCCGCAACAGACACTTTCTGCTGAAACCCAGGCCTGTAGCTGTCAAAACGGGTTTCCAGTTTCAAGGTCAACCCAACTCTACTTCGACAGTTTGTCTTGTACTAGGCCCTGCTTGGAAGATAAATTGTTACAAAATGGCATCCAGCCCTCAAAATTATTACAAACTGGCCAAGAAGTTGGAATGTATACAAATGAAATTATTAAAGAATAACATACTCCACAACACTGAGTCTTTGGAGAAACTTAAAAACAATGAGACTAACAATTATTAGAAAAAGTTTTATGAAAGAAATGGAATTTTATTCTTATAATCTTTTGCTTATTTATGTATTTGGTACAAGGGGGGTCTCGCTACACAGCTCAGTCTCATAGTGATCCTCCTGTCTCAGCCTTCCCAGGGCTGAGATTACAGGCATGTGCCACCACCCTAAGCTTCAGTGACTGGCACAGCATACCCAGGGTTCCAGGGTTAGCATGGCTTGCAGCACCAGGGATGAAGCCTGGGTCCCTGCACTTTCCAGGAAGGTGCTTAGATCGCTGAACTATCTCCTCAGCCCAAAAGGTGGAATTTTGAAGAAATGAAAATTGATAGATAACGCTGTGCTTCTACATAATTCTATGATATACAAGATCTGCACTAATGGTGGTTGGACAGGATATTATGTCGGCTTTTAGTGCTATGGTTATCCAG
>PVKA01015355.1:12631-50354 GCA_004027165.1 Ctenomys sociabilis
TAATTATTGAATTTTTGATATAATTCAGCTATAAAAAAACCTGTAAATATAATATCATGTATGCACCTTGTACAATACCAAAACGTTATGAAAACAGTTTGCAATGTATTAATTCATCGACTCTGTATGGTTAAGGTGTTTTGAAACTGTCTGATTGACATTTGTATTTTAATAAAATAAAAATAAATGGAAAAAAAAGAAAATTGAATGTGAAAATTTCATAAAAAGAAGAAAAAAATGTGACTGCATTTCCCAAGATTCAGTAAATGGAACTCCATCTTTGATCCCTTTTCCTTTTCCTTTTATAGATACAAAATTCCCCTGATGGAAGTAAGATGGTCATCTTACCATCAGACTGAAGGGAATCTTCACACAGGGAAGAGTTAGAGACTTTTGCTTATCTCTACTCTGCATCTGCTTTGCAAAGTGGGACACTTGCTGAACACAGGTTCACGGGTGGGAGGCATGATACTTGGCACTGTCAGTTCCACCTGACTCTACAGCGCTGGTGCAATGGTCAGAGCAAGACAGACGAAAAGCAGCTGACTCTCCCATTTTTCTGGCTAGAGTTTGACATGGCGTGGCCTTCCAGAAGATTCCCTGATTGCAGTCCTGCCTCCTCACTGGATCTCCGCTCTGAGGGCTGGAGCTGTCCTGAAGACTTTTACCAGTCATGGGTGGGCCCATATGTGGACCAGTCACAGGCCTCAGGCTGCTGTGTAAGCACCACTCTCCACACATTTCTCTGGTTCCTCTAGGAAGGCTCCACACTGTACTGACCCCTGGTGCTGTAGCACAGGCCCTGTTAAAATAAGGACTTGCCTCAGCCTGTAAACCCACTTATGGTATTTCCTATGTGGTAAATCTACTTAGGATTCGTATCCTGCATAATGTGAATGGAGTGGTTGTTTACGAAGAAAAAGTTGCTAACATTGAAGTACTTCAGAAATGAGGATCCAACAAAGATCAGCAGCAGAGGCTAATATGTGGCAAAATTGACCTAGGGTGTCCAGGACAGGCCAGCGCCAGAAGGTGGTAGCTGGCAGCAGCAGTGACATGCAGCCGGCTATGTCAACTCTTGGCGTCCAGCGTTATCTAGTGCCACTGGTGACATCAGGGCTGCAAACAAAACTGTACTTTGTCAACTCACAATTTCCATCTGAATCAGGCAAAAGAGCCCTAGGCTGATTGGCAGTCACAGAACCAAAGTGGCAGGCCATACCCCTCCAGAGATGTGCTTGTTGAAGAAAGGACAAACCTCCAGTATCCACCAGAAAGACGAGGAGCTAAGTAGTCACTGTTAGTAGATTTGGGGGACAAAAAACAATCCCACTAGGGATTGCCACAGGGGCTAGGAAGTTTTAAGGTACTAAAAGATATTGTGGGAATGGGGAGATAGTTCAGCCGCCTAACGCCTGCCTGGCAAACACGAGGACCTGGGTTTGATCCCCAGCACCATATGTGGGTGCATTGTGCTGGCCCCAAAACTGGGCATGGTTGTGCATGCCTGCAATCTCAGCACTAGGGATCACTACAAGTGCAAGCTATATAGCGAGACCTTGTATCAAATAAATAACTGAATAAAAGAATTTTTTAACTGTAAAGACATTCTGTTGCTAGCATAGGGAAACAAACTCTCACCAAACCAAATAACAGCTATGAACCCTCAGTAAATAAATATAAGAAGATTACCTGAGAATTCTGCAAGCTAAACAAAGGCAAACACATTTTTGAGTTTGGGAGATCAGAGTTGCCACCCAAGACAGGCATGATGGTTTCATTCTTCATACTCCATGGAGAAATGCAACAGGATAATATAACATTCACAGTATCCAGGATACAATCCAAAATTATTCAGTAAAGGATGACTTGGGAAGATGTCAGCTATTTTTAAGGGAAAATGTAATCAACATATGCCAATCCTGAGATGACCCAGATGTTAAAATTCGTAATCCCACTGGTTGACCATAGTTTTGTCCCACCCTATATCCACCTAAGTGAGTTCCCATTCTCTCCACCTTAGCCCCACATGGTTTTATACTATAAAAGTCCCTAGAAGAGACAGCTTCCCCAGGCAACCAGCTCGGGCTCCCCTTCTGTCCCTCTCTGACAGAAGCTTTTCTTTCCAATAAAGTTTTACCCTCAAAAAAAAAATATTCTTCGACAGGAACTTTAGAGAAATTAAATGTAGTATAATTATTCTCAGACAGGTAAAGAAAAATGTACTTGTAATGATTTAAAAGGAAGGGAATATCTGTAAAGAAATAGCCAAGATCATTTATGTAAAAAGTCCTCAAGAAGCTATAAAACAACTGCTGAAATGGTAAATAAGGGACTGGTGAGATGGCTCAGTAGAGTATACACTGGACGGGAACAACACCAGTGAGTGAGAAAAGAAAGGATCTAGAGGAGTAAGAATTAGAATGAAAATAATGTAAGGTCAAAAGTTAAAAAGAACTAAGGGAAAAATTTTGGTATGACTTGTTCCAACTACAAACAAGAAAATATAGTAAAGTCCTGGTTGCTAAAAGTACCACATAGAAAGAAATTCAGAAGTCTAATGGAAGGAAAAACTCCATCTTACTGCAGTAAAAAATAAAATACCTAAGCATAAGTGTAAAAATGTCCAAAGAAGGCTGTAATGCAATCTCAAAAAAAGGAGATTTCAATAAATAAGATAAGATACTGTTTTTAGAGAGGAAGACTCCACATCCTAAAGATGTCAATTTTTATAAGCTATTTCATAAGGGTAAGGCAATGTAAATCAAAATACCGTCAGTGAATTTTTTATATTAAATTGATTCTAAGGCTCATTTGGGAAATTTATTCAGGAAATATAAAGCAAAATTCATTAGAAAATATTTAATAAAGAAGAGAATGAGAGACAAGACACGTCAGCATCCATCTAGAAGACTCAATAACCAAAATTTATTGGCACTGTCACATTAACAGAAAAAAAGTGCTTGCAAATTATCCTACTCTATGTGAACATTTAGCATATGATACAAACAGTATCTCAAATAAGTCAAGAAAAATGTGAGGCTTTTGTAAGTGGTATAATTGTATAGCCATATGGGAACAAATAACATCAGATTTACTGCTTGAACTACACTCCAGATTAAATGTCAAATGGGTTAGAGATTTAAATATAAAAGACAAGAAACTATGTGAGTATTAAAAAAGAGCATGGTAAATTCCTCTATTACTTGGATAAAGGAAATTCATCCTAACCATGAATTATTACCCAGAGAAATATATAAAAATTGATAATAAATTTTAGTACATAAAATATGAATTAACCTAAATGAGACCCTGGGTTCTAGTTCAGGCACCAGCAAAAGGAACTATTTAAATATTTTAAAAATTTGCATGGGGGCCAGGGAGATGGCCCAGTGGAATAAGCCCTTCACTGGCAAGCGCAAAAGGGCCTGAGTTCAATTCCCAGTTCCTCAAAATAAATAAATATAAAAATAAATAAATAAAACTGCACAGCCAAAAAGATAATTAAAAAGAAAAACTACACAGTAAGAAAATTATCTGTAAACAAATAATTGTAAACAATGTTAATGTTCTTTGTTAATGTTCTTAATATGTAAAGGACTTCTAAAATTAGAAAAGAGGGCTGGGGAGATAGCTCAGTAGAATAAGCACTTGCCTGGCAAGTGCAGAGTCCTGAGTTTAATCCCCCATACCACAAAACAAACAAATAAATTAAAAAGAAAAAAGCCAGTGGTACTGTAATACATTATAAAGGCATGAACTGAAAGTTCACAGGAAAAAATGCAAATGTCTCCTAACCACATTAAAAGATATTTACTCACTCCATATCTCAAGTTTAATATCATAGCTGATATGAAGGCAAAACAATTTGACCTCAATGGCTGAGAATTTGGAAGGCCTAGCACAATTCCCCAGAAATGAGAATTCTGTAGTTATTTCAGTGGACACAGAAGCCAATTTGAATAGCTTTCATATTATAAGAAAACTATTTGCAATTTATTGGTAAACAAATTTTAATATATTTAATACAGATGACTTATAAAATAGAAAGTAAGTGATCTAAAAGATTTAAGTGTAAGAAATGATCATAAAGGGCAGTTAACATCAGGAGATACCAACTGGAGTCCACAACCCATCTTCTAGGACACAGATCTCCCAGAAGACCACCTATGGAATCTCGTCTCCCCCTGCCCAAAAGAAACACCTTAACCTGATCAAACCTCCAGAATAAATTGCTAATTTACAAGGGAAACAGAGAAACACTCCAAATACTTTCACAAGGATCCAATCAATAATCATTGGAAGTTCTACTAGACAAATCATTGGGTTTCAAAAAAAATATCAAAAGTAATAGAACAAGGACCTAAAACTAATAGAACAAAAACCTATAGACTAACAGATTTTGGAGACATATTCTCCAATTGTAACGTACAGGTCTTTTTTTGATCCTGATTCAAAGTGTGAACAAATAAAATATAAAGGATGATCACTTACAGTACAGTTAGGGAAATATGGACAGACACTGGATAATATCTGATGATACTAAGGATTAATGTTGATATTTTATGTTCAACACTGGCATTGTGGTTTTATGCTTAAAAGAGAGACTCTTTGTCTTTAAGAAATGCACACTGAGGGCCCAGGGAGATAGCTCAGTAGAATAAGTGCTTGCCTGGCAAGCGCAGGGTCCTGAGTTCAATCACCAGTACCACAAAAAAAAAAAAAGAAAGAAATGCATACTGAAATATTTATGAATTAAGTGATACAGTTGTGATTTGCTTCTTTAAAAAATAATTTAGCCAGGCACCGTGGCACACAGCTATAATCCCAGCAACATGGAAGACCAAGGCAGGAAGATCCCAATTCAGTGAGAACCTGTCTCAAAATAAAAAATAAAAGGGATTGGGGATGTAGCTTTTGGTAGACAATTTGCCTAGCATGTGCAAGCCCTTGGGCTCAATGTCCAGAACTGAGGAGAAGAAAAAAATCTAGAGAAGAAATGAGAAACAATAAAAAGTACCCATAAATTTGAAATTATTGAATCTGAGTGACAGACAGTGATTCACTAGGCTTTTTAGTAAATGCCTTAAATTCTCCATAATTTTATCAAATGACACTAATACCATGATCCCTCATAGATATATGCATATTTGCAGTCATCAATTGAACATTTCAATATAATTGTCAATGTTGGAGAGGAGAGAGGAGACCTCGCTAATGAAGAAACCTAAAAAATAATATAGGAAAATAACATTTTTAACTGTATTCCATGGATAGGTGCAAATGAAGAATGCTACTCTATGAACCCCAAAATCTCCTCTCCAAATTAAAGAAGTAAAATTCATGAATAAAATAAAATGTCTATTCACTCAAAAAGTAATTTGGGGATTTATACATCAGGTACTCACTAGCAGTGTAACTCTGATCAGATTGCCCGAGAACCTCATGGGCAGTATTACTGTCTATCAGAGTAGAGTAGACGAGGGTTCTTTTCCCCATCAAATCTTCCTCATATCCTGTAGTGTTTCCCTTGACTCTGAAATCTAAGCTTCTGCAAGTGGTTTAATTCATCCTTATACGTGTGCTGTATCCTTCTTGATCCTTCTCTTCTCTAGTAGTGATCTTTCTTGATCTTTCCCCCTCCTAACAAATCTTCTGTACAAGCAAGAATTTCCAAAAGACAAAACTGAGAATCCATAAACATTCTGTAATCTGATGCCGCTATCTGTACTTAACAAAGAACCAGGAAATTAAAAAGGACAACCCAGTTCCGCATCATGAAAGTGAATACCACGTTTTCCCTGAAATGCAAAATTGAAACTCCAGGAACCACAAGTGAAGGTTGAACCCTAGGAGGAGAAAAGTGAAGAAAAAAAAGGAGGCCAGAAAAAGTAAAGCTAAAGAGTAGCAGAAATCACTGGAAGAAGGGGATTTCAGAAGAAAGGAAAGCATTCCTCTCCATGAGGCTCAGCATGGGTGCCATACATACTGTCCTCCTCGCAGAAATGATTCCCACACTAGAAAACAAGCACACAGATCATTTTTTATTAAATCTTAATAGCAATGGATCAGTCAGAATGGGTTTGTTTTAAAGATGTATTTTTACATCTTTCACTACACTCTGAAAAGAAATTACCTAATTTGTCTCGACTTCTGCTGCCTCTCTCCTCATGATCGGACCCTTTTTTTTTTTTTTTTTTTTTTTTTTTTTTTTTTTTTTTGTCTTTTTGAGACAGGGTCTCACTGTGCAGTTCAGGCTGGCCTTAAGCTCACTTTGTAGCTCAGGCTGGTCTCGAACTCACAACAATACTCCTGCCTCAGCCTCCCTAGTGCTGGGATTACAGGCCTGCGCCACCACGCCCGGCTTGATCAGACCCTTTAGGAGCAGAAAATGAAGCTAAAGCGATATTTAGGTCTGTCCCCTTCCGGTCACAGGTAGCGCTTGGAGAAGATGTTCTAGCATGCCTCATTCAAGTCTTATAGATAAGAGTTGTTCTTGGGGGCCAGGGAGATAGCTCAGTAGACTAAGCTCTTTCCTGGCAAGTACAAGGGCCTGAGTTCAATCCCTGGTTCCACCAAAAGAAAGAATGGCCATGGGTCTAGAGGTTCCAAGTTGTCTTTATAGGGGATGAGGGGAATAGCTCAGTAGAATAAGTGCTTACCTGGAAAGCACAAGGACCTGAGTTGAATCCCCAGTACCACAAAAAAAAATAGTTGTTTTCATAAATTAATAGGCAGACTTTGCTTTCTCAGAACTAGGAAGGTCATGAGAGGCTGAAATTGTCCTTAGGTTCATGATGATTCCCTATAAAGAGCTGTTGGAGGGCATGGCAAGAGCTACTAATTAAACAGATCAATGTGTTGGAAAACTAAAGTTGGTTGAGATCCACTTGCAGCCTTCTGAGAAACGTGCAGCATCTACATGCATGTTTCCATCCCTGGATTCTTTTTGAAAACAAATAGAGTCCTGTCTTAATCAGCTCCCATGTGCTTCCCCTCTAGAAGTCTCTTAGTTTCTCTACTCAGATGCATTCTGGTTTCTTCACTCCATCTATGCAAACCTGCATGGCAAGAAAAACTGTGTGACATGACCTGCAAAATATATGCTGCATTTTTATTGTTTATAACAGACCTTTGGTTATTTCTTTTTTTCTAAAAACATCATAAATTTTCTAATTCAAGGCTATTCAGCCTTTTTCCCTTAAATATGGTTCATGTGAGATGTACGCTCACACATCCACGCCTCTTCTCTTCCTCTTCTCACTGCGGACATTCTAAACCTCTGTGCTGGGGAGAGGTGGGTATTGTCCTACCTTCTGGAAAAGATGTCTGATCTCTGAGTTGTCCTCTTTATTGGACAACTCTACTGAGGGATAACTCATCTTTTCTGATTCTTACCATTCATCATCTTGCTATAGCTTCTCACTTGGAGGTAGACACATTCTATAACCTCTTTGTAGAATCCAGCCTCAGGATTCTTGTCCCCACTTCTGCAGCCCATGGGGTTGCCATAGTATTGTGGTCTACATCTGAAATGTTTCTCAAGAGTCTTATGTGTTCAGACATGGGACTTCCAACACATGATTGGTTTTAGGGGCATTATATTTATCCATGGATTAATCCATTGATAAGTTCAGAGCTGAACATGCCAGTAGGAGGTAGGGAAAAGACTGATCCCTGGGGTCAACGCATGAAGGGGCATGTTCTGGTTTCTGGATCCTCCCTTCTCTCTCTGCTTCCTAGCCATCATGCCCTGCCAATGTACTATTTTTGCTTTTGAGCTAGGTCTCCATGGAACGGACCCTCAGAAACAATGAACCAAAATAAATCTCTCCTCTTTTAAGTTGTGAGTATAGGGCATTTTATGGCACCAAGAGGAAAACTAACCAGTACTCATGGAACTGTTTGGAATCCTGCTGCCACCACCCTGAAAAAGCCAGAACTTTTGTGAGCCTCGTAAGCTGTCCTCAGTACTTCCAGCTACTGTTTCCTCAGATATTGCTATTGCAGAGCCCAAGTGCTACGTTCGAGGCAAGGTCTTTGTTTTTGGCCACAGACCAGAGAGAGGGGCACATGTGCATTCTGCTCCTGTGACTCCTTTCAGCCCATTTACAATCCCAGTTGCCCATTCTACCCAGGGTAACAGAGATGCTGCATCCTTTCGTGGAAACTGAGCAGCACCCAAATTCTACTGTTTCTCCTCCTTCCCCCAGCTGGCCACATTTTTAATCTGCCTTTGAGTGGAAAATAAATTATGTCATCCTGCTTTCTAAAATCTCAGCTCTCTAGACTTTAGTTCTTGATATTTAAAGCCAAGGTTTTTTTAGAATTAAAAAAATCAAAAGCCTCAGCTTTTAAGAGTATTGTTTATAGTAGACAAAAAAGAAAATTCAATCAAAAATCCAATTGTCTTTGCTCTGGCTTTATCTGTCTGCCCTCTGAGTATAGTATAATAAAAAGCTATCTATGAAGTCTGAGTATGATTGAGAAGGAAAAGGAAAAGGAAGCATAGTGTGATCATTAATCCTGACATGTCATCTTCCTTGAGTAAACAAATGCCTAGCAGATCAGGAGAGCAAGGTCCAGGAAGGGTGTGGGTAGGTGATGAAGGCACATCCATGAGTACTGTATGTGCCTGCTTCCCTTCTTCTCTGACGCTGTTCCTCTGATCTGCTTCCTAGTTGCTCTGAACTAAGTAACTTTGCTCCACTATGCCCTTCCACTCTGTTGCTCCTGCCTTGAATCTGGTTGGCTATGGACTGAATTCCTCCAAACAGGAATCCAGATTAGACCTCTCCTCCTTTAAGCTGTGAGTGCCTGGTACTGTATCCAGCAATATCCAACAATAGAAAATCTGATAAATGCATGTGATAAAAAAAGGAAGAATTTGGGGCTGGGGAGATGGCTCAGTAGAATAAACTCTTCTCTGGCAAGCATAAGGGTCTGAGTTCAATCCTTGGTTCCACAAAAAAAAAAAAAAAAAAAAAAAAAAAAAGGAAGAATTCAAATTCTAAAGATCTAAACTACAATAGCCATCATTAGAAGACCTATTTACGAAACCAGATGTGGTGGGGCACATGCCTGTAATCCCAGCCCACTGGGAAGCTGAAACAGTTGGATCACTACAAATTCAACCTGTGTAGTGAGAGCCTGTACAAAATACATCAAATTTTTAAAAAGATGACCTATTTGGCCTTTCCTTTTTTATTCTCATATTGCTCAGTTCTTCTCCTCTATGGAGTTCTGTGTGTATCCACCCCAGAGCCAAAACACTCACCACCCACATAGCATTGCCAAAAGCCCATCTCCTACAGGTGTCTTCTCCGAGACATTGTCATTCCGGTCATCCACTCTGCATTAGCACTTCTCACCCCAAGCAACCCGCCCCGCTGCTATTGGCATCAGTTTTGAGAGTTGTCATGAAAGAGCTTCTCTATAACACTATCTAAGGGCCTCTGGCCTGTGGAAGCAGGCTGCAAGGTGGCCTGTGTGCAATGGTGGACCTGAGGCCAGCTGAGAAGCTAAGGAGCAGAGCCTTGAGATTAACAGGCTCTCAAAAATTTTCAGAAGACTAAACAAAGGAGACAGCCAGATATCTCCAAACTGCAGTGGGAATAAGGAAATGGAAAGGAAGAAAAGATCTGCAAGAAGAAGGGCTAGCCATGGCTTGCTGCTCAGAACACTCCTACTCCTGTCCAACCTCTCATGTGCTCATAATATTTCTATTTCTATCTTGTTATTAAAAATATGTTTTAAATGCTGCTATTAAAACAAATAGAATTATTTTTATGTGCTCTGGATTTTCATAACTCTTTCCGAGTACTTTTGACAGTTCTGTCCTTAAGTCTAACAATTATAACTCATTATTCTTTTGGGAAGATGAAATTGAGCACACCCCAAAGCCAGAGTACAGGGCATGTGTTGCTTTGTGCCCCCTCACCTGCTCTCCACAAAGGAGTGTTCAGGAAGTGTGACCAGCTTACTAAAAGTCACAATGGATATTTGGGCTTGACAAAATGAAAAGCTTCAAAGTTGGCTAGCAACTGCTGCATGACTTGCAGTTATTCCTTAGAGATCTTTTTTAAAGGAGAGTGTCCTCTCCTCACAAAAAGAAAATGCTTATTCTCCACTGTTCCATTTTCTCAAGCCCAAAACTGTAAAGGGCACAGACTACTGCTACTAAATTTCCTCAGAACCAGAGAAAAGAAGTCCCGCTGTTTGATGCGCATTTGCCATTTCCAATAATCCTATAATAGCAACACTGAGGAACCAGCTACGTACCTTATGGAGTATTTGGCTAGTCCCTGGGACCCCACAAATCAGACTTGAATTAGTCACTCAGAGCTGAGTGGCCACCTGCTAACCTTTCCCAGACAATTCTGGCCACAGTTTGAAAAAAGACCTCTGGAGATCTGTGCATACTGAGTAGAGAGCCCTGGAGTTAGATATCAGAAGGTATTATTCCACAGAAGGAGCTCAAGGAAGGGTTAAAAAAGAAGACTGATGTGGTTAGACTTACCACTGTAGAAGACTTACTAAGTATCTTCTCTCCTCACATATTGGAGAACACACACACAGGTACCCACAACCATATATAATGTGTATGTGTGCATGAGGGGTGGAGGTAAACACACATTCTTTAGAACTTCACATGTTCTGTGAAGGTCTTGGATTCCCCAAAAAGGATCTGCATTTCTTCTGAATAGGCTCCTAGAAAGATAACCAACCAATCCCAGGACCAATTATAACTTTTGAGTTATAATTTTAGGGATTATAAGGATGAGGTGAGATCGAGCACTATATCATCTGTAGGAGGGTGGGAATGTGACTGGAAATCCCAAGGACTCTTTTTTTTTTATCTACTTACAACCAAGAATGAGAGAAACACTACCCTCAACTCCTTCCACAGGGTGTGTTCAATTTTCTTCACTAAGAACTTGGCCTTTGAGGGTTCTGTCACTTTTATGACTTTACAGAAGTCTCCAACCTCATCCACCCTCCTTTGATCTAAAGCAATTTGAATGGAGATAGGTTCAAGTAGATTGCATGTGAAACTCTAGCTCTCCATCACCAGAGATCTGCTGATGCTATCCTAGCCCACACTAGATTCAGCATGAAGTTAGCTTTCCTAAAACGTGCTTCTATCTATGTTTCTGACCTATATACATTTACACTGCCTTCCTACTAGAAAGGTATCTATGTATTTGGTGCATTCCTAAAAACAAATAGGAAATTTTCAATGGAGATATTTATTTTAAGTATAAATAAAAGTTTCTAAATATTCACATTAGTAAATTTCAAAATAATAAAGGATGATGATTTTACCATGTCTGATGTATAATTCAGAGAACTATAGAAATACAGATATGAGACAAAAGCATAATCCCAAAGGAGCAGGGAGCAATAAACAGAACCTGAGGAGAACTGTCATCTCACTTGTAAATTCCAGAAAGCTGAGATTCAAGGCTGCAGATAGCAGCTTCTCCTGCTGGTGCCCTGTTCGCTGTTTCATCCCTTGATTGGGATGTTAATCATCCCAAGCCCTCAATGTGAGATGCTTCGGTGGCTCTGGGTTCATATCAAGAGAGATTAATCTCAAGTTATGTTCATTGGGTCTTTTTGTCATTTCTTTCAGCACCGACTCATAACATACTACAGAAAACTATACACAAATACATAAAACATAACATGCCAACAGTGGTAGATTGTGTTTTCCAAAGATGACCATAGCCATGTCTCCCATTCTTTACGAGTCTTGCAATATAGCTTTGACCTTCCTCTCAACAAAATTTATGCTCTGTGTTTCTTCTCCCTTTAAATTTGGCATGTCTTTGTGGTTACTTGAATCAAGAGAATAGAGAGGTAATGTTCTGAGAAGAACAAAGCAAAGTCATAAAACACCATGCACTTCTGCTTTGCTCTGTTAGGGTACTTGCTCTTGAATCCCAGCTGCCACACTGTGACCAAGTCCAAAGTGGCCCACATGGAGGGCTGAGGCCTCCTAAGGCAACCATCATAAGCCACCAGACAAAGGATACAGATAGATGCCGCTAGATGACTCCAATTCCCAATTAGCAAGTTGTCCCTCACCTTTGACTTTTCCGCTGAAAGTCCTGCACACTGAGGAGCAGGAATAACATAATTCCCCTGTCCCTTGTCTACATTTGTAATCAAGGGAGTCTGTAGAAGAATAAAATGGCTTTGAGTAATTTGTTACATAGCAATAATAACTAGGTCAGAGAACAGATACATGGGGTGTGTTTATACCTCTGAAATCAGTGAAAAGGAGAATAAAGTTCAGCTTCCCCAATTAACAGTATCATGATTTAACCAATCATTTAATAAATACTTTTTTGTAATATCTGATTGAAAACAGTTGTGTTGGTGATAATATTGCAGACAACAGTAATAATATCAGCATGACCTATTTCACAATGCCACTGAATTAGATAAGAAAACATAACTATAAAACATTATGAAGGACATGTAATATTATTCTAAAGCCTGGAATGTTATTGGAGTATTTTTATTGAAGTTAATGAGGGCAAATAAGAGGCAGTATATTGTCTTAGTCTCCTTGGGGTTCCATAACAAAAGATTGTAGACTGGATTCAATAAATTAGTAGTCTGAGATCAGAGTATCAGCATGATTAATCCTCTCAAAAGAATTCTCCTTATAGATTTCAGATAATAAACTTCTTATTATGTCCTCACATGGTAAGGAAAGAAAAAAATGAGCACTTTCTGGTGTCTGTGTTTATTCTTACAAGGGCACTAATCCCACCTTCCACATCATCAAACCCAGACTACCTCCCAAACAACACATCTCCAAATATCATCATATGGAGAATTAGGGGTTCTGCACAAAGACTGGAGGGGAACACAGACAATGCAGTGTACACAGTCATCAGAAATACACAGCATCACTCAGTGCTGGTGTGCAGTCACTCTTGGAAAGTATGTCTTAGTACCTAAGTGACAAATGTCCCATATTCTATTCTTAGTGCTACTCAGTGTGAGAACTAACGCAGACTATAAGTACTCTTTACCTAAAGGATTTTTATGAGAGAAATGACCTGATAACATGGTGGTTTAGGACTTTGAGGTGCAAAGGATTAAGAATGAGAGGGAGACGGAATCAACAGGTTATTATTTCTGCATAAGTTATACTTTCATTTAATACTACATTGTAAACACCTCAGTGGTAATAAAAATAAATTTAAGACAGTTTTATTTGATTTCATAATATTAAATTCTTTGGATATATGTATTTTCCTTCAAAGAACACAGTCTACTTGATATTGGGGGCTTGGACAGGCTCTTTATGTCCTAAGACCAGAGTACAGAAAAGCTTTAAATGCAAGAGAAAAGTGATGAGGCTTGGGGAAGCCCAGTGAAAGCAGAACTTTCTTGAAGCCAAGACAAAAACTTCTCTGGATCACCCATATTTATTTAGTCCTTAACAATTCATGGGGGGGTTACAGGAAGTGAAGGATACATCTGAGACCAAAGTCCACAAAAATGAGCAGGACCTTGAGGAGTCACAACAAAGACATTCACAGCAGTAAATCTTGGTAAATAAGAGAACTATTCAATCTCTGAGTTTGGCAGTTTAATGCTTTAGAATAGGGACTGTCAGGCTCTCGGCTGCAGTCTTGTCTCATCTTTAGAGACTGTAAATATGACCTTTCCCAACCCAAGCAGAGAGCACCGTGTTCAGCAATTTAACCCTTACGCAGCCCAGTCCCCAACAATGTGGTATTTAGGGTTCTTAGATTTTATGACTACCCCTTCAAAGTGTTCACCTTGGTTAACAATGGCTTGATATACATTTTACCCCATCTTACCACAGATTAAACTCTGTAAAGTGGAGTTCCTGGGTATACTCCTTACCACAAATTTTGATATAGATTTCCAAAACGAGCTCCAGTAATGTTTCAATATGTAGAGCTCACCGGTGAGACAGCTGTCACTAAATGTAATGATCCTTTTTACATTTTTTTTCCCTATCTTGTAACCAAAGGGTGATGAAAATATCAAATTGTTCCATTAATTTAGATTTCTTTCATAACTTGTGATGAACAATTTTTATAAATTAATTATCTGTATTTCTCTTGTCAGTATGACATTTGAAATAGATATGTAAATTAATGGCATTTTTCTCTTTTTTGGTACATATTAGTGATATAAAATAATAAAGTTTGTTTTGATATATTGGACACACATATGGCATATTTTCCCCATTGGTCTTATCTTTTTTGCTTTCCCTCCTCCTTTTGGCCCCCTTTCCCTATCTCTAAAAGTTCTACTTTCTAGTTTATTATCACTCCTTCACTTAATACATTTGTTCTTAGATAGCTCATGCATGATTAAACACCAAATATTTAATTTTCCAGCACCAGTTTATTTAGCTTAGTACGTGACCTTGTTTTTTTTTTTTTTTTTTTTTTTTGGTCTTTTTTTACTTTACTGTATATTTTGGTTGAATCGGTTTGGGGGGGAGGGAGGTTTATTTTGTCTTTTTGGTGCCAAGGACCAAACCCAGAGCTTCCAGCTTGCTAGGCAAGCATTCTGCTGCTCAGCTGAATCCCCAGCCCCTATTTAGCTAATATAATAGCCTCCACTTCCACACGTTTTTCTGGATAAGGCACGATTTCATTCTTCTTTATAGCTGAATAATACTCCATTGTGAATATTTTTTACATTATCTTTATCCATTATCTGATGATGGACATTTCGATTGTTTGTACAGCTTAGCCATAGGGATTGCTCCACTATAAATAGAGCTACATATTTATCACTGCAGCATTGTTCTTTTTTATTCTTTGGGGAATATACCACGGACTAGTATAGCTGGATCAAATAAGGTTCCTGTGTTTAACTATTTCAGGACTCCTCACACTGATTGACATAGTGTTTGTACTATTTTACACCAACAGTGTAGAAGAGTTCTTTGATCCATAAATCCTCCCCAGCAGGTATTGGATTTTATTTCTGGTGATAGCCATCCCATCTGAAATGAGAATTTCTGTAGAATTCTAATTTGCATTTCTCTGGTGGCTTAAAGTGTTGAACATATTTTAACATTTTTTGCCATTTGGACTTCCTTTGAGAAGATTTATTCAGCTCCTCTGCATACTTTCATTGAGTTCATTGTTTATGAGGATTTTTTTTTCTTAATATAGTCTAAGTATTAACCCTTTATCAAAAGTGTAGCTAGAATGTTTAAGATGTTTGATATTCAGACAGAGAGTGAGGTTAAGCTCAACTGCCTACATTGTAGGGTAACAATAATAAGCTGCTCTTCTGGATGGTTAACAACTTAAGTTTGCAGACCAAAAATTAGAGAAAAAGAAGGGGTGCAAGGGCAGCCAACATTTCAGCCCTAGCCTTTCAAGGTCAGTGAGGGCTCAGGACAAAGGAGAACCTGTACTGCAACATCATGTAACTCAGTTGTGTCCCAAATTTTCTGATCAAGGAGATTATGGGGCCACAGAGGAAAGTGATCATGATGTAGAGTGTGCCTAAGGAGAGTCACATGGAGAGAAACATTCTCTCAGGCTTTCACAGAGAGCAAATTGGTCAAGCAATGGCCATGACACATCCACATGGCTGACACTGACAAAGGATCTACAAACTGTGGGTTTCAGGATAAATCTTGAGGGGATTTGACTGATCTTATCAAATACAGAAGTCACACTTCTTACTATACAGGTCTTGCTTTATCTTGGTCTTAACCATCCAGCAGAAAAATATAATAAATGAAGTATAAAAAGTAAAACCATATTAATCTGCTGAAGTGTAAAGGGCTCAAGTTAACAACTTCTGACATTGCCAATCCTACATATAACCCACTACTATTAGGGACTACTGGACTATATTTTATTACCTTTCTGAATTCACGCACCTACAATATTTAAATGGCAATGGAATACCCATCTCTGACAAAACTATACAAGGGGATACAAATTAAAGACCATTCTGTATCTATATATACAAAATAGGATAGATATACAGCTACTTTTTCTTAACTCAGTGACTAGAAAGATTTGCACTAATACTGTTTGTGGACAGGATATCTTGTCTGCATCTTGTATTATGAATAACCACTAAGAAGACAACAATATGCAATGTATTAATTATTGCAACCGTCCTACTAGTCAGTTTTGAAATTGTCTCATTGCTATTTGATTCTCAATAAAATTATTAACAAAAATAAATAAATAGTATAGCTAGAAAACATCTTCTGCCCTTTGGTGTGTAGTGTCTCCACTTTGATGATTGTTTCCTTTGCTGTGCAGTTTTTCTCACTTGATGTAATCTCATTTACTGATTCTTGACATTATTTACTCTGCTCCTGGGATCCTAGTCAGGAAGCTTCTGCCCATGCCTATGGCTTCACGTGTCTCCCCCATGTTTTCTTCCAGCAATTTCAAAGGTTCTGGCTCTGATCCTTTGTAATTTGATTTTAGTACAGCATGAGAGATAGGAATCAAGTTATAATCTTCTATATGTAGATAGCTAGTTTTCCCTGCACCATTTGTTGAAAAGCAAATGTATTAATAATTATTATGGTAACAAATGAATGAGCTCTGCCAGGATCAAGAGTGAACAGAATGTCAAAAGTCATTTGCTTAATGGGCCATATTCAATCTTATCATTATATTCAGCACCGTGACGCTGGACAGTGCTAGCAGTGAAAAAGAGTCCCAAACTAAAATATCATTATTCATCCATTTATTCATCGAGCACCTATTTTATCTACTGTTCTATCTAGAATTTTTAAGAAATACGAAAAGTAAAGTTTACTTCGCCTACCCACAGAAATTTTATGATCTCTTTGACAAAGCAAGATAAACATGAGCTTAAGAGTAATCATAGTAATTTATTATTTAGGTATTATTGAATAGCATAAAAATGATTTCTCAGACATTTTTATGGTTTAAAAAAGATGATCAAAATACTCTCTTATGAAAACATTCTCTCAGGCTTTCACAGAGAGCAAACTGGTCAAGCAATGGCCGTGACTCATTCACATGGCTGACTCTGACAAAGGATCTACAAAATGTGGTACAGGGTTACAGGATAAACCCTGAGGTACTTGACTGACCTCAACAGATACAAAAGTTACATTTCTTGTTACATAGGTCTTGCTTTATCTTGGTCTTAACTATCCAGCAGAAAAGTATAAAAATGAAGTATAAAAAGTAAAGCCATATTAATATGCTGAGCTGAAAAAGGCTCAAGTCAACAACTTCTGACATTGCCAGGCCTGTGGATGACCCACTACTATTGGGGACTACTGGACTATATTGCATTATTTTGCTGAATTCACACACCTACAATATTTAAATGGCAATGGAATACCCATCTCTGACAAAACTAAACAAAAAAGGGGATAAAAATGAAGGACCATTTTGTATCTACATATATAAAATAGGATAGATATACAACTACCTTCTCAGTTCAATGAGAAGAAAAATTTGTACTAATAGTGTTTGGACAGGATATCATGTCTGTATCTTATACTATGAATAACCACTATGAAGACAACAACATGCAATTTATTAATTATTGGAACTGTCCTACTAATTGGTTTTGAAACTGTCTCATTACTGTTTGTTTCTTAATAGAATTAATTAAAAAATAATAAAAAACATATACTGACTTACATATACCCCACATGCTTTGTGGAAAAAAAAAGATAATATTCAGTGTGAGGTATTGTTAGCCAGAGAAGACTTTTAGGAAGTTTTTCAAATGTTGTCCTAAAAGATGTGCTTAGTAGAGTCAGCTGAAGAAGAGTTGCTAGATCCTTTGGACTACAAGAATCTCTTGTGCCACGTCACAGGTGCTCGGCTGACCAAACCACAGCGGAAGTTAGACTTTGGGATTGCAACTGGATTCAGGTTAACACCTCTGGTGATAAAAAAGTCTTTAAGTCCAGGCAGAAGTGTGTAGATTTGATGCAACAATTGAAGAGGAAGCAAGGAGATTTTTTTCTGCAACATATGATGAAAGTTTTGCCATATGTTTTAACTATTTCTTTCCTCCTTTTCTATTTCTATATCAACTTTTTGACATTAGTGAGATTTTAAAATCAGCTTCATAAGTACTTTTTTAACAGTCTTTCTATGTAGTTAAACTGGCCTTGAACTCACTAGGTATTTCAAGCTGGCCTTAAACTCATCATGTAGCCCAGGCTGACCTTGAACTCCCAGAAATTTTCCCACTTCAGACTCCTAAGTGCTGCGATTACAGTTGTGTGCCACTACGCCCAGCACTTTCTATTTTCTAACAAGCTATAAAACTAATTCTTACTGCAAAAGCCTATAATAAAATGTCAGAACCATATCACGGAGTTAATGTAGTCAACTAGAAACTGAATACCTTTTCTCTTTCAGAAACAATTCTAGATACTGATAGTGATACAGAGTTTCATTGTTTGTTCACTTATCATCATTTTATGTCAAGGAGGTGGTCAGTGTTTCCATGATCTACAGTGACAACACAGGACTGAAATAAATGACTGGCTGAATGCAAGTCCCCTCTCTCTTCTTTGACTTGCCCATCCCACTGTCATTAAATCCTCATTAGCTTAGGGACACAAGGTGGTTGCACAATGAAAATCTGGGTCTTATCCTGGACACCAGTCCATGGAATGTCTTGATCAGAAAGTGCTTTTTTTTCTAGCTTGTGGAAACAAAATTAGAATCTATTACTGGGCCTTAAGTAGGAAGGATGGAGAGAGCATGAGAGATGTTACTTTCATATAGTTTCTGAATAACGCCCAGCTGTGTGAGGGAGGTAGAATAAATGAAAATCAATTATTTCATCAGTAGGGGGTAAGCACTTGCAGCTCAAAGTTTTTAGTATTCAGTAAGACATGCTGTTTCATATGGTCACAACATGAAGCTGAGTGCAGCCTTAGATTTTATTCATAAAAATATAGTATGCAAATATCTAAGATCAAAAGTTTCTGTTCTAATTTATATCAATGGGCTTATATCTAAACCATTTTATTCATCTTTAAGGATTGGATTTTAAGTGCAATATAGGCAAATTGATATCTTGACTCTAAGAGAGAACACAGAAACATGAAAGATTAGAAACTAGGTGATAATCTTTAGTGATTGTCTCAGGTCAACATTTTGCTTTTCTGAAAAAAGAACTCAAAAGGATTTGAACACTGTATCCAAATCCTAAACTGTATCTGGTGGGCCTAGGACTTAGAACTAAGAGCAAAAGAAAAAATATTAGGGAAATCCAAGAGGAACACCTTATCAGAATGTCTCCAAGATGGAATATCTTGTCTGTAGAAGCAGTAAATTCCCCCCAAGGGCAAAGATTTGATGATCAACTGGGGGAAATGTCATGGAATTATTTCAATAATTGAAAGTCACTGGGACTATATGATTCTAAGATTCAGTATTCTATAGTAAACCTACCCCCATCTCAGTGCCTTCTTGGGGATACAAGGTAGAGATAGTAGAAATAAGGGGAACATTAGATGAGGGAGTAAAGAAAGATCCCAGTTCTGAGTCATGTCTGAGTCACTTTTAGAGGCAGGCACAGGGTGGAGGTGTAATAGGGAAAAATACCTTCTCTTGCTCTTGGCAAACATTTGAAACCTAGCACTGCAGGCCTAATGCAACTTCACTGGGGAAGGATTATCCCTGGTGCCTGGGCCTCTCTATCTGCCTGTTCTTCCCAAGACAGCCTTTACTGACCCTCTAGAAGGCACTTTGGGGGCCAGAGAGATGGCTCAGTAGAATAAGTGCTTGCCCTGGCAACTGCAAGGGCCTGAGTTCAATCCCTGGTTCCAGAAAAAAAAAGAAGACACTTGAGCCTTTGAAACTGGGTAAAGTGAATAGAATCTTTTTGAATTTAAACTTTTATATATTTCAATCACATCTTGCATAAATGACAAAGCCAATGAGAAATTTTCAGATCATAAGAATCTAAAACAACAAATTTTAAGTGTTATAACTATGTACAATAATTCTATGGACGCTTATAAATTAAAAACACAGTACTGAATCATACATATACTATTTTTTCTATGCACACATGCCTATAGTAATGTTTAACTTATAAATTAGACATAGTAAGAGATGAAAATAATAAAATAGGGAATTATAATAATATACTATAATAAAACTTATTTAAACACTGAATTATTAATTGCGGTTGACCACGGGTAACATAAACTACAAAAGGTGAATTTATAAATAATAGGCAACTGAGATATAAGTATTTAAAAGGAAACAAGAATCTGTGAAGTGATAGAGAAACTAAAAATAAAAACAGAAGCCCAGGACATAGCTTGGCAGCCTAAGCAGTTCCTGGCAAGCACAGCGACCCAGGATAATTCTTGTACCACATGCTGTGCCAGGCCAGGATGGCCACCCAGAACTGCTGTGGTGGCATACACCTATAATCTCAGTGCTGGGCAGGCTAAAACAGGAGGATCACTGAGTCTGAGCTGCATGGTAAGACCTTGTACCAAATAAATAAAAACTTTAAAAAATATATTTAAATGTAAAAACAACATGGAGCATCCAGAGGGGAAAAAAAAACACATTATTTAAAATTTTAAAAAACATTTGATATGAGTAATATTAAATAGTACAAAAGAAAAGATCAAAAAAATGAGAACAGGGCCAGCAAGATAGCTCAGTGGACTAAGTGCCTGCTAAGGCAAGCCCAGGGACCCAGGTTCGATTCCCCAGTACCACATGCTGCACCAGCCCCACCCCAGGCATGCTGGGCCAGCCATTCAGTCTGAGCATGGTGGTGCACATCTATAATCTCAGTGCTGGGGAGGCTGAGAATGGGAGGATCACTGCAAGTCCAAGTCGTGTAGTAAGACTCTGTACCACATGCATTTTTTTTAAAAGTGAAAACAAAGCGGTAAAGTTTATCTTAATGAAGTACACCAAAATAATTTGTTAAAAGATAAAGTCAAAATTCCAGCATCTCAGCAATCATCCATAATCTCTGTAATAATACCAAACTGCCTACATTGGGCACATTAGGAGCCCCAAAAGAGGCAATGAATAACAAAACCAAGTTTAAAAAAATGATAGACAATAAAAACAAGTTTTATAAAGATCATAAAACCACAAATCAAAGACACTGAAGAAAGGGTTTTTTTGTTTATATGTTTTGTTTTGTTTTTTGTGGAACCGGGGATTGAACTCAGGCCCTCGCACTTGCCAGGGAGGTGCTTATTCCACTGAGCCATCTCCCTGACCTCCTGAACAAAGAATTTAAGGGCATAACCTAAGCAAAACAAATACCTGGGTATCTCACTAGCACACATCATCATCAAATTTTAAAACTCGTGGCATTTTCATAAGAGACAGAAAGAACGAGAGAAGTGGGGCCTGGGGAGATCGCTCAGTAGAATAAGTGCTTGCAAGGGCCTGAATTCAATCCCTGGTTCTGCAAAATAAAAAAAGCAGAGAAAACACACACATACACACACACACACACACACACACACACACACACACCCCTCATACAGGGAAAGAAGGATAACATTTACACAGATTTCTTATCAAAAATAATGTGAGCCAGAAGACAATGGAATACCAAGTCTAAGATGCTGGAAAGGAAATAAAGCACTCAACCTAGAAGTTTAAATCCAGTGAAAATTTCAAAATGAACTTTTTTTTGGCGGAACCATTCAAAATGAACTTTAAAAATCAAATTAGGATAAATATTTTTTGAGGAGAAGATGGAGACTATTTGTTATTAGAAGACTTTCATTATAACAAATGTAAACTTACTCATGAGGAAGGAAAATAATAGCAGATGGAAACTTGGAACTACACAAAAGACTAAGAAAAGGAAAACTGGCAAATATAAGAATAAATGTAAAAATATTTTCTCATGTTTTATTTTTTAAAAACTAATAACAATCTACTATGAGATTTATAACATCAAAGTAAAACATATGGCCACAGTAGCACAAAGGTCAAAAGACGAAAACACAGAAGTGTATTGGCTTAAGGATTTTATGTTATATAGGAAAAGGTACAGCACTCAAACATAAAGTGTTAAGGATGATACTGTAGACTCTAGGATAAATATCCCACCTACACACTAAAAACTATGCTATGCTATTAAGCCAATAGTGAAGAAAAAATAAGATACAGGCTGATTATTTCTTGTCCAAAATACTTGGAACCAGAATTGATTCAGATTTCTGATTTTAGGAATTTGGGAATATTCATGCAAACTTCATTTGTTGAGTACCCTTAGCCAAAATTCTGAAATCCAAAATGTTCTAAAATCAGATTGTTGGATTAAGGGTGCTCAATCTGTACTGTAAAACATTCAATTAAAAACAACTAGAAAAGTCTGAATAAGTGTAAGGAGAAAACAAACAGGAATATCATAGATTTTAACCCAACTATATCAATAATTACAGTAAATTCAAGTGGTCTTAAACAGTCCAGTTAAGAGGCAGACATTGTCAGACAGATTAAAAAAAAAAAAAAAAAGTCAGAATCCAAAAGCGAATGCAGTCTTCAGAAAACCGACATTTAACATAATGTCAAGAATATGTAAGTGAGGGCCAGCCTGATAGCTCAGTGGACTAAAGCACCTGCAGCAACGGGTGTTCAATCCCAGGCTTGCCATACCAGCCCCGCCTGTGGGCGCACAGAGATAGTGATTGAGACGGGGTGTAGGGGTGCATGCCTGTAATCCCAGCACTTGCGAGGCTGAGAACAGCAGAATCACTGTGAGTCCTGTCTACATACTGAGACTCTGTAGACCCTGTCTTAAATACAGAAAAAATAAGAAGAATATGTAAGTGAAAACTAAAAAAAAAATAAAAATAAAATGTATATTATGTAAAAACTAATTTAAAAAAGTTGGGAATGCCTATGTTAATATCAATACAAAGAATATAACTGAGGATAAAAAGGCATACTTTATCATGACAGGACTGAACTGAGAGTCCAGAGGCAGATCCACACGTGCATAGTCAATTGCCACTTCCCACAAAATTTCAAGGAATAATAAGGGAGGAAAAATAATTATTTTAACAAATTCCACTGATAGAACTCCAATCCTTCATTTTCATTAAACAAAAACATCACTTGATATAAGTAAGGTAGGTCACAGATTGAAGTGTAAAACTTTAAATTATGAAACTTTTAAAAGAAAACATAGGCTAAAATCTCTGTAACCTTGGAGTACAGAAAGATTTCTCAGAGACTATAAAAACATGAACCATAAAAGAAATAATTTGGTAAACTGACCTTCATCACAAGTTAAAACTTTCCTTCTTCAAAATACAATTACGGGGCCTGGGGAGATAGTTCAGTAGAATAAGTACTTGCCTGGAAAGCACAGGGTCCTGAGTTCAATTCCCAGTACTGCAAAAAAGAAAAAGAGAGACAATTATAACACCACTCATGGTAGCACATACCTATAATCCCAGCCAGTAAAGAAACAGAAACAAGAGAAATGTAAGTTCAAAGCTATCCTGGGCAACATAGCAGAACCCTGTTTCCTATACTAATTAAAATTTTATTCAAAGAATTTACTCCACTATGAAAATGAAAAAGCAAAACACATCAGAAAACATCCATGGTACATATATACGACAAACATCTGATATCTAGTACAACAAAACAGTGTCTTCAGCCCAATAAAGCAATCAGTTTTAAAAATGATAATATATTGGAGCAAACACTTCACATAAGAGATATGAATCTCAAATACATGAAAAGATATTTATCATGAGTCATAAAGAAAATATAGATCAAAACTACAATGAAATATCACTAGACACCAACTAAAATGGCAAATCGTAAATGATTAGTTATATTAATTATTAGGTATGAGATTATGGAACAACTAGAGTTTTCATGCACATCTAAGTTCATACAAAATATTTTAAAGAGCAGGAGAGACACCTTGGGGTCTAAGCGACTGCCTGGCAAGAACAAGGACCTGGGTTTGAGCCTCAGTACTGCATGCTGTGCTGACCCTGGAATCCTGGGAGTGCTGTGCTGGCCAGGAAAACTGGGAGTGGTGCATGTAATTATAAGCATGGGATTACATGCCTGTAATCCCAGCACTGTCAAGGCTGAGACAGGAGGATCACTACCAGCCTGAGCTGTGTAGTGAGACCCTGTACCAAATAAATAAATAAATAAAATGTTTAATGTACTTTAGCAATAGTTTGGTAGCTTCTGTAAAGGTTAGTCATAGGCCCAGCAAGATGATTCAGCAGACCAAGTGCCTCCCAGGCAATGTCAGGAACTGGGGTTTGATTCCTGGTACCACATGCCGCACTGGCCCTTCCCTCAGCCACGCGAGCCAACCACCAAGCTTGGGAGGAATGACACACACCTGTAATGCCAGTGCTGGGGAAGCTGAAAACAGGAGGATCACTGTGAATCCGAGCTGCGTAGTGAGACCCCGTACCAAATACCAATTCAGACTGGATTCAAAACCACTCCCAAAAAAACAAAAAACACTCCCAAATACCAAAAGAATACATACATACAAGTTAGACATTTTTTTCAGTAACTCACAATTCTGTTCTTAGGTGTTTATCCAAGAAAAAATAACATATTTTTATAGGAAATACTATGTACAGATGGCCATAGAAATATTATCTAAATAACTGAAAATGATTAAACACGTAACTGAATTATCATATGAATGCAATGGAATATTATTCACTATTTTTTCAGATACATGCTACATACAAAATAGATAAATCTCAAAAACACTATTGATTGTGACTGATTTAATTATGCATATACATAGTCAAAGTTCATTAAACTTCTTAGTTAATACGGGTACATTTTATTTTATGAAATTTATAACTGAATAAAGCCAGTTTTAAATAACACTACTGGTCTAAAACTCAAACTCAGACCTGCATTCAGCTGCTCCATCATTTATCCCACATTTTTCCAGCCTGAATTCCAATATATCCTCTATTCAAAATCGCTCTCAAATTTGAACACTAGGGCTGGATGGATAGTTGCATGGTGTAGTACTTGTCTAACATATGTGAGACCCTGAATTCAATCCCTCTTTTTTAAAGGACTGGGGATGTAGCTCCATACAAAATCCCTGGGTTTAAATTTGAGCACCAAAAATAAATAAATAAATGAAACTAGCTTACAACCTGTCCTCCTCGAACAAAATAATCCACCTACTCCTACTCCTACAGTTAGCTTCCTGAGCCTACATAAATGCTCTTTACTCTGCAGAGCCTGTTTTTATGACTACACTTTCCACAAAGCACTTGTCTAGCTTGCCCTGACTTTGTATCCTTTGTTAATCCTGCCACTTGTACTATTTAGCGTGTTTGTTTGCTTACATGTGTTCTTCTCATCTTCTGGGGTCAGCTGCTACCTTCTGATATATTCAGCCAACTTATATCATTCTTAGCAGTCATACGCTCCATAAAGCTGCTTTGAACACTGAATTAACAAATACTGAACCACTGTTCTGGGGAAAACATAAGGTTAAATTTCTTTGAGCCTATAGCTCCACTATTTTCACCAACCAATCAATATGTAACTTAGTTTTACTGTGCATTTGTCTTTCAAAGGTACATTACTTAATATGTGTTGCTGATTCACTGAACTAAGGCCTAACGGCACTGGAAGCCATGCCCCCAAGTGTAGATTGTCTAACACATGCATTTTTTCCACAAAGCATCATCTCAGTTTGTTTAGCAGCCTTAGATAGTGCTTCAGCAGTGTAATTCAAGTCTATTTCAAACACAAAATAGGATAAAAACAAAAGGACAAAAATATGTTTAAAACTCCCCTGTATTAAATGATACCATATTGCTCCTGGATAGGAAAATACAACATTGCAAAAATGGCCATACTCCCAAAATTCTTATACAGATTCAATGCAATCCCAATTAAAATACCATTACTATACTTCACAGATACACAGAAAACATTCCTAAAATTCATCTGAAACCAGAAGAGACCTAAAACACCAAAAGCAATCCTGAGCAACAAAGGAAAGGCAGGAGACATCACGATCCCTGACTTGAAATTATATTATGAAGCTACTGTGATAAAATCAGTATGGTATTGGCAAAAGAAAAAAAGACCTGAGGATCAATGGAACAGATTAGAAGAGGCAAACATAACTATAAACACATTCAGCCACCTTATCTTTGACAAAGGGGCCAAACATATTCACTGGAAGAAAGATAATCTCTTTCATAAATGGTGCTGGGGACCAGCCAAATAGCTCAGTGGAATAAGCACCTGCAAGCAGAAGCAGGGACCGAAGATTCAATCTTCAGGCCTGCTCTGCCAGCCCTGCCCCTGGGGCGCACTGAGATGGCAACTGAGACTGGGCGTGGTGGCACGCACCTGTAATCCCAGCACTTGGAAGGCTGTAAACAGGAGGATCACTATGAGTCCAGTCTAGTAGTGAGACCCTGAACACCCTGTAGATTCCTAAAAAAATACAAAAAATAAAAAAATTTAAAAAATAAATGGTGCTAGAAAAACTGGCTGTCCATATGCCAAAGGCTAAAATTAGAGTCATGTCTATGAAATGACTATAGTCATTTAGTCAAAATGAATCAAAGATTTAAATATTAAAACTGAAACACTAAATCTTCTGGAGGAGAAAGTAGGTAGAAACCTTAAAGACAAAGATAGGTAGAGAGTTCATGAACAAAAACCAAACTGCAAGGGAAATGCTTCAAAGACTCAGCAATTAGGATCTCACCTTCAAGTTTCTGCACATGAAAATAAATCACCAACAGGGTAAAAAGAAAATACATGAATAGGGAAAAAATTATAGTTGACTGTCTAACAGACAAAAGACTTTTATCTGGAACATATGAAGAATTTGTTTAAAAATGAGGCTCCCAAAATTCAAACACCCAATCTAAAAATGTGCATCTGGGCTGGCAAGATAGCTCAGCGGTCTAAAGTGCCTGCTTAGGCAAGCCCTCGGGGACCACGGTTCAATCCCCAGCACCACATGCCATGCCAGCCCCTCCCCCCAGGGCGGGCTGAGCTGACCCCTCCCCGCAAAAAAAAAAAAAAAAAAAAAAAAAAAAGAATCTGTGATGTGTAGTGAGACACTGTAATAAATAAATAATTTTTTTTAAAAATGTGCATCTGACATACACACTTTACAAATGAAGAAATATCATTAGTAAACATATGAAAACATGTTCAACATCATTGGCCATTGAATAGATGCAAATTTTAAAAGCACCTAGAGTCCATCTTAACCCAGAAAGAATGGCTGTCATTAAGAAGTCAATCAATAACAAATGCTTAAGAGGCTGTGAGGGAAAAGGAACTGCTCTCCGCTGTTGGTGGGAGTACAGACTGGAAACAGTACCACTATGGAAATCAATGTGAATATTCCTAAAAAGTTAAGATTGGAAATCCTATTCAGCTTAGCAATTCCCCTCCTAGGCATTTTTCCAAATGAACTGAAAACATAATACCATAATGATTTATGTACACCCATGTTTATAGCAGTTCAATTTGTGATACCTAAATCTTGGAAACAACACAAATGTCCATCAACCAAGGAATGTATAAAAAAAAAGATGTGGTATTTTTACATGATGGAGTATTACTTAGCTATAAAAAGATAAATTTGAGGCTTTTATAGATAAATTGATACAACTAGAGACTATACTGGTAGGTGAAGTAAATCAGACCCACAGGTGCAAGCATTGTATTGTCACTAGTGTAAGGACCTGAAAAAGTAAATAATATCTGAAAGGTACAATAGAGAATCTGTTCAATGGGAAGAAAAAAATTGGGATGAGGAAAACAACAAAAGAAAGAAGGAAAAGATGTATTTATGTATGTAGGCACGATGGCTTGGATAATTGTACTTCTGATTTCTGCTGGTCTATTGAAAGGAGCAGTTAATGCTTAAATGTTTTCTCTTTTCCTTCTGTTTATAACATTTTTCCAATTTTGCATGTTTATACCTGGTAATCTAAACAACTAATTTGAAGATAGCATTATGTAATACAGCAACCATTGTCAAATTCCTATCATTTTGTTTAGTGAAATTCTATATCACTTCTGATACTTTTTCTTTAACATTTTGTATTCTCTTTAAAAATAAAAAATGATACCACAACAGGACACTTACTTGGGTAGAGTATGTAAGATTAAATAAGAAGGTGCAATGCTGCCTTGTGCAGCCTCACCCAGGGCCGTGTGCATTTGAGAACCTCAGTTTTCGCTACTCTATGTATGTGCATTATACAGTAATTATAAAAGGGCTATGAGTATTCACTTGGGGTTAGAAATAACTTGTAACAAGATATAAATCTATGGATAATAAAGATCACTGGTACTTGACATCTAAGTACCGTAAACAGACTTATCAGGGCTTCCATCTAATAATGAAAGGACAAAGAGAAGGCACTAAATCATGGCTCTACTTAGCCCTCCACCTGTGTCCTTGTTTGAAATTCACCTGAGAAGGCAGTTCTCTCTGAAGTTAGTTTTAAGATACTCAGAGATAAATTGAAATCCATTGCTAGGGAGAAGCTGAAGTGAAAAATCTCGTATACATACCTGCAGCACCCTTTGAAGAAAGATAGTTTCTGGTCCTTTATTAGCAACCTAAAACTTATTTCAGACTGGGGAAAAGGAGAAAGAGAAAAAATGATTGTCATGTGTCTAAAGCAAAGCGATATCTGCAATTTTACTTCTTGAATTAAATGTAGACCAGGGAAATAATATGTGTGATTTAATTTACCCCATAATAAATTTCTAAGAATAAGCCAGACATGGGGTGGTCAAAGAAAAAGAATGCCAAGAAATACTTTAAGCTAGAAGGCCCAGTGTAGGAAGAGCTGCATAGAAATAAACACTCACATATATTGCTCATGAGAATAAGACTTGATATAAATTTTGGAGAGGGAAATTAGTAATATATATCAAAAACCTGAAAAAAATATCTATATTCTTTAATTCAACAATTCTGCTTTTGGACAGTGGAATAATTCAAGATGCAAACTACAGATTGTAATGTCATATAAAACAAAATGCCTTCAAGTCAAATATCTAAAATCGCAGTTAAATAAGTAAAGTATGATGTCCACGTGTAACTCAGCATCAGACTCTCCTCCCCTCCCCCCAATCCTTTTCTACCCTTAAAGTTCAAGGTCATTCCCTTCTATTACTTGATGGAAGGAGAATGTTTTGTCATTGTCATGGTGTAGGGTTCTTTTTGCAGGGGAAGCAATATAATACAGGACACATTTTATAATACTTTCTACTAAATCACGCAAAAAATTGTATATACAACTTCAGGAAAGCTATCCACACACAATGAAGGATCCAGCTGATGGCCTAGAGCAATAACCATGCCTCACCACCAGTCCAGCTGGAGACCTAGAGCCCAAAACAAAACTCATGTAGGCCCACTTCATGGATCTTTGCTGGAAAGGCCCAAGTGACCATTAGAAGCTAGGAATTCTATGCCTGCCAGATGAAAGATCTGTGCTAGCAGGCTGAGGGATCCGAATTGGAGCTAGGAAACAGTGCTCAAGGTTAGGACCAGAGCTCCCCCAAAAGTACCACAGCTATTCTTACCAACAGTGAGCTCCCAAGCTCCTCCAGTGATAAGGAAAGCCAAGTTCCCATCAGGAAAGCCTTCATGAGGCAGAGCAGTGCACCATCTTCTCCAGAGCAAGAAAATGATGCTCAAGATGAGGACCAAAGCTCCTCCAAAGTTCATCAGAAAATCCAGCATGACAAGGTCCTCCAGCAGAATAGCCCAAGAGAACTAGCAGCCTCCAACAGCTTCTCCAAACAGCATCCCTAACAGCCCTTCAGCAGCTCCTCCTTTATGTTCTGCCTTTATGCTGCTGGCAACAACTGTCAGATGTACCTCTGGCGCCAGGCACCATGCTACTTTAATTCAGCTTGGGTATAGTAAGCTGACCACCTGTTAGAAACCCACTGTTGCATCAAGGTGCTCAACTAGCCATTTTAGTTCCACCATGGTCCACCATTCATTTCACAGGTGGTCTCCATGTAGAGCTCCTAGACACAGCCTGCAAGGACACTGTGGAGACTGGATTGGTAGATAGCCATGTTTTCTTTCACAGACCTTTCATTTTATTCTTCAGACCTTTGCCTGAGGCTGTGAGTGTTGTAGTTTGGCTTAATTAAGCTGCAAGCAGAACCAAAGCCCCTAAAGCTGTATGCTATAAGAATATTCTCCAGTCTGTGGCATAAACATTCCAAAACTTCAGACCTTCATAGAGAGAAGGAACATTCACTTCACTGATACATCACATTTCCGTCTCTGCTCCCCATGCTTATCTCTGGCCTCTGTTGAGTCTCCACACAAGTTTTGGAAACCTTTTTTCTAATCCTTCAGAGTTGGTCTTCTCTCTCCTGGAACTGCATGTCCCCAATTTCATTTACCCACTCTAGAATAAGGTCCTCAGTTTATTTTGAAAGGGAATTGAGAAGAGAGGAGACCTCAGTGTAGTGTTGAGTGCTGTGATTGACATTCCACAAGAGCCTCCTAGATGGAGCTTTGTTAAGATGATTGTATTTATGAAGTTGTTATGGCAGTCTTGCTGATAGGAAGTGAAGCCTGGTCAGAGAGGGCAAGTCACTGGTCACTGTGACCAAAGCCACTACATGTCCCTCGTAATATCCCTCCTTGACTCCCTACTTCCTGGCAGCCATTCCAAAAGCAGCTCTCCTCTGCCTGGGCTCTTCCATTGGGCCTTCCTGCCTTGGAGCCAGCCAACTACTGCTGAAACACATGAGTCAAAATGAAACAGGCCTGCTCTAAGTTGCAGGTGTCATATATTTTGTCCCATCAATAAGGAAAGTGACTATGACAGTCAATCATGACTTTTCCAGTGCAGTCAGGAAGGGATAGATACCGCAAGGTGTTGGCAATCTAAAAGCTCCAGAACAAAAGAGGGTAATTAGGGACAAGCTACATCTGGTGGGGTTCTTTTGTGATTCCTGATTCAGGCAGAGGTAATAAAGGTACCTCTTTGTTTTCCTAATTTTCCAGAAACTGGTGAACCAAGTATACAATCTCCCAAGAATAACCACTCATTCTTGAACTAAATATCTAATCCAATGGCACCCAACCTGACTACTCATTAGAATTACCTGAGGTGCCTTTGAAACCTTCCAATGAATGCTCAGGCTCTACCTCCAAAGATTCATATTTAATTGGTCTGGTGCAAATATTCACATTGAGCTCTGAAAATTATGCTAAAATTATTGCAAATGTTACTTCATGATACTTTTAGAACTTTTCTCCTATGAAGCTTGCTCTGGAATCTAGAGTCTAGACAGCTTGTCCTATAGACTGCTCAAAGAACATTAATTTCATAAGATTTTTAACAGGCACTACAAACCAAAAAATTTAAAGGCTTTGTGCTCAAATAGATTTTGGAAAATCTAACTTCTTAAACTAAAAAAATAATAATAATAAATATTTATTTGCAACAGGATTTCTCACAGGCTTTAATATATCAATGTGTGTCATAACTCTCCAGAAAGGGGCTATGTATAACATACAGCATTTCTGCATATATTTAACTATGGAAATATATTGTTTTCTGTTTGTCTTTTAAGATAGGTCTAAAAATATCCAAGAAATCTGGCTTGAGAAATATCACATATCATTTATGGTATGCTTTTTTTGAATCATTTAAAAATATTTTAAAGAAAATTTTCACAAAAAAGCACTTTATCTACATTACTCTAACTATGCCTTTGGCTCAATCTTTGATATTGACTTCTTTACATAGTGAATTAACTACTTAAATGTCAAATAATCAGATAAATTAACTAATGCTCCTCCCATTGCAAACTGAAATTTGTATCCCTAACCTTGAATATGAGTGAACTCGTGAGGACTATGCATTGTTTGCTGAGACACATACTTGAAGTTCTAAGCTACCACATACATAAGAAATGGGACTTCTGCGGGACCCAGGTGCCAGGGGAGGCTCCGTGGGTGTAGGGATTCACATCTACAAAAGCTCAGACACCCAGCTATCCTCATCACCTCACATGAAGGTGAAGAAGCTACCAGATAATTCAAGATTCTCACTTTGCAAGTTACTCCCTATCAGTCAAATCATCCCAGCTGAGATCACAGACATTCTGAGACAAAAACAAGTCACCCTCTTTGTGCCCTGTCAAACTGCTGATTCACAAAGTCTGCAAGCATAATAAGTGTTAGGGTGGTTTATTATGCAGCAAGAGCTAACCGCAGCACAATCTAAAATAGTTTTCAAAGATATATTCAGCTTCTGTCCCAATTTTATTGATGAGCGCTGTGTGAAGGAAGAAGGGCAGGGCCATGAGGAGAGCCCATTAGCTCCGTAAGTAGTGCGCAGAGCTTAAATACCGGCTTCTACTACCCCTAATTTGAGGAGTACCTATATGGAGGATAAGGCTAATACTTGGGAAGAAATGGGCTGGGGCACTGTACGCACTGGGTTTACACCTCAGTGACATGACAAACAGTGCCCCACTGGAACCCTTTAACAAGCCAAAATGCCCAACCAGCCAGTGCCGGACCCTGGTAGCCTCTAGCTAGCTCTCGTCTCAGCACTGTCTCCCCAGCCCGGCAGGGTCGCCCTCCTGGAGCACCCCACCATAAACTCTCTCCATCGCTGGAGGGTTCAACTAGCCAACGTTGAGCTCAGCCTAAGACAGAAATATGTGGCTTGATTATTAAAGGGACAAAGTGAAAGCTAGGTATAATATGGGAAAGCACAGAAGCTGTTTCTTTATAAGGGAGTATGTGGTCTTATTTGTGTAGCTAGCTAGTTATTACCATACTTGGATTTCATTTGGATCCAAAGTTATTATCATATTTTGAAATATCAGCATATTTATATTCTGATCTTATTCCCACACACTATATTTGCACTCCATGCCTGATGAAGCAGTCTAGTCTTTTAGAGATGATGGAGGATGGGGGAAAAGTAGCCAAATAGGAGTACTAACCATCTCATTTTTGTCCAAGACTAAAACGATTCACAACATAAGGACTTTTAGAGAAAAGAGCTAAAAAGTCCTGAGAAAATCAGGATAGTTGGTCAAGACTAACATGTCCAGCTCCAGCACAGATGATTCTCCTGCCTGTGCTGCACAAACAAGATGAGTAGATCAGTAGGTCATAGGTCAGTTCATCCCTCCAGAATAGGGTAGAGGGAAGCAAGAGCCACAGACACTGCCCATATGGACCCGTATGGGTGCCCAATTCCAAAACAAGTTGTGATGATGGTGTTCTAAGTATAGAGCCCTACCAGTGAAGAGCTCGCAAATAATTTATAGATAAAATAAGTTTTAGGTAATACAGGTTTAGAAAACATCCAAGAGGTAGAGGAGGAGTAAGCAGCAACAAACCAATCTCTCCAAGATTCAGAATACAGATGCTGGAAAATAGCAATATTTCAATGGAAAAAAGGAGAGAGGTGGACCCCTGGGACCCAGGAAGGACGTTGGAAAGACTGAAACCTACAGAAAAATTGAAGAGACGGACAAAAATGTAGAAAAAGGGAAAAGCAACCTGCACTTTCTCCCCAGCTTCTGGCTACCAGGGCTCATGATCTGAGAAAGGAAGGTCAAATGTACAGAGAGGGTGAAAGCAGGCAACTCCAGAGGCCTCCAAGGAGAGGCATGCTGGTGGAATGGAGCAGTGAGTACCAGGCACTGCTACATCTGGCCAGTGACCCCAGCCAAAGCAATGGCTACATCCCCAGAAAACACGCTTAGTCAGTGGAGAGGCCAACTCAACTCGGGACTCAGGACAAGTACAGCTCAGCTTCATTTCAGGGCTCTCAGTACAGAGACTGCATGAGGAAAAAGTCTCCAGAGATGTTCATGTCAGGGAGCTGTGGATGGCTGCCTAGAGACACCGGAGTATTACACACCAAATGATTCAGACCCAGCTCCACAATTAAGTATTACATTTAGCCTGAACACCCATAGATGGGAAAGTCCCCGAACTAACCCTCTCCCTACTCCTACTATAGCTTGCCGGGATGATCTAGCACAGATCTGGACTTCTATTGCCTCCTTTCCCCATCAGCGAAAGCAGTGAAATCGTGAATTGGACACTGCACAAAACCATAGATCTCAAAAGTTTGAAATCACAAAAAAAGTCTTTTTTTTTTTTTTTTTTTTTTTTTTTTTTTTTTTTTTTTTTTTTTTTTTTTTTTTTGCTTTGCTTTTGGGTTTGAGGGTGGGCTGTTCATTTGGTTTTATTCTCTGATTGTTTTTATTTTTTTGTGTGAGGGCAAACATTGTTTGTAATTTGCTTTGTTTTGTCCCCACTTTTGTTTCTTCATTTCTTCCTTCCCTTTTGGTTCCACACTAGTTGCCTGAAGCTTAAGTAACCTCTGTCCTTCTTCCTAGTCTACTAGTATTGTTGGGTGGGTTGTTGGGTGGGTATGTCCGACTTTTTTATTACAGCATTCTTTTTTTTTTTTTTTTTGGTGGAACCAGGGATTGAACTCAGACCTTTGTGCTTGCCAGGGAAGTGCTTATTCCACTGAGCCATCTCCTGGCCCCTCTGTCCTTCTTCCTAATTTCCTTTTTTTTTTTTTTTTTATTTTTCTATTTTATCCTCTTCTCCCTTTCAATTGTTTCCCCTTAGGGTAAAATTGCTCTAATGAGTGGATACTTAGCATATATAATTTCATAATTTGTCTTAGGTTTGTTTGTTTTTTGTTTTTTAGTTTTTGTTTTTGTTTTGGAGAGTTTTTTGTTTTCTTTTGTTTTTTTGTGGAACCAGGTATTGAACTCAGGCCTTTGCACTTGCCAGGGAAGTGCTTATTCCACTGAGCCATTTCCCCAGCCTTAGATTTTGTTAAATAGCTAGAAATCTTGTACATATGGTCAAAAGAGCAAATATTAATTGCCACGGTAGATTTTTCCAGTCTGTATTTGAAACTATTGTTATTGTTCATTGCACTATTTTAGCCAAGGTGACACATTTGCTGTGATCAATTGATATTCCTTGTATACTAATACTTAGATTGTTTGGAGACATAAAATATAGTACAGTCTGGTAACAAACTGTTCTAGGCCAAGCAGGCTGCAATCTCTCAGTCCTAATAAATAGAATAGGGAGAATCCTGGGACAGACTCAAAGCCAAGAAGTCAACTATGCCTAGAAGACTTATAGTAAAGTAATCTCATTAAAAAGTTTCAGTACTGGTAATAAAGCTATGTACCATAAGCAATTTGTAAGCATCAAAGCAGAAGGGAAATAAATTTTTAAGAAGAAAATGAGAAAACATAAGCAAGATGCAACCCCAGATACCCAGCTCACCTAAGGCAAACCCAGGGGACACTGGGGTAGAAGAAATCAAAAGCCACCTAGCTGAACAACCCAAAGTGGTAGCAGGGAAGTAACAAAGCCAAAGAATCGGTCTTTACAAAAAAAAAATCATAATTAATGATACAGATCATCAAAGAGATTATGACCATAATGAAGGATGTGATTAGTGAATCTAAAGTACATAGAGATTTAAAAATAGAGAAGCTTAGAAAAGTGATGGAAGCCATGAATGTTCATCATAAGAAAGAACTTCAGTCCATCAAACAGATTCAAACAGATATCCAGGAGATGAAAAATTCTGTTGAAAATATACACAACCGAATCAGCCAATGGGGCCTGCCTCCCTTAACCTCACTGGAGATTGGCTGGGCGGTGGCAACTTCTCCCAGCATCAGCGAAGTCGTGGAGTCTCGGAGAGAGATGGAGACCTGCTGAGACCTGCCTTGCGCCCCGCCCTTACCCTCGCCAGAGCTTGGCTGAGCCTTAGCCACTTCTTCCACCATCATACAAGTCGGGTTGCCCCAGTACAACTACAAGGACCTGGTGAGCCTTGCCTTACTCCCTCCCCCAGCACCAGAGCTTGGCTGAGCTGTGACCCCCTCTTCCACCACCACAATCCCCGTAGCTCTGCTGAGCTGCTGCTGCCTGTCTCACCAGCAGAGGGAGCCTTAGTGAGACCTACCCTTCCTGTCCACTCCCCACCACTGGGAGAGCCTTGCAGAGCGTTGGCCTGCTCCCATCATCATTAGATCCTTCTTGAGTTGTGGCTTGCTCCCATCACCCAGGTGAAAGCCATTCTGAACCCCACACAGCAATATTTTGGAGAGCCTACCCCAGCTCATGGGAGCCTTACTTACCTGCACCCTACACCTCTACCATCACTGCTGCATCAGGGCAAACATTGGGAGCTTCAAAAATGTCCACACGAAGGAGCAAAAGGCAATCTCAGAGCTCCAGCCCACCTAGAACAAGTCCAGGAGACAAGGTCAGAGAAAAACTTGGAAATCACACACCTGAAATTTCTGAAATGATAGGAACTGAAGTAAAAAAACAAATTCATCAGGCTATGGGGGAAATCAGATCAGAAAAAGTCTCAATAAATAACAATCATGGAGGAATTGCTCAGCAAATCTAAAGAAGACATAGATTAAACAAATAGAGGAGAATAGGAAAATGATGGAAACACTGAATGAACAATACAGAAAGAACTAGAATGCATGAAATAGATTCAAATAGATATCTGGGACATTAAGTATTCTATTAAAAGTTGGCAAAATCCTCTTGAGCAAAACTGAAGATAGAATTTCAGACCTTAATGAAAGTTTTCTAGTTATTGAACAGAAAAGGAAACAGTTCCTAAAAAGCAACAAGGAACCAGAAAATAGTGCAACAGATGCAAAATGATGCCCAAAAAAGCAATATAAGACTAATAGGAATTTTTAAAGTAATAAAAAAGACTAATAGTTATCAATAAACAGATGGACCCAGAAAAATGACATAAAAGGACTGTTTGAAGAAGTACTAGCAAAAATTTCCCAAGCATGATAAAAGAATTTGATATACAGTATGTGAGACATGCACAATTTCAGTTAGTCATAGTCAAAATAAATCTACACACAGATACATAATAATCAAGATCCCAGAAATTCAGCAAAACAACAAAATATTTAAACTGTTAGAATAAAGAGAAAACCTATAATAGGAAATTTATCAGAATAACTACAGATTTCTCCACACAGATCATCACATCAAGAAGAGCTTGGAGTAATATATTTTAGGTCCTGAAAGAAAACAACTTCCACCCCAGATTGGTGTACCCTGAAAAACTATCTACCAAGTTTAATGGAGAGAGAAGATACTTCTATGACAAACAATGACTGAAGAAATTCATGACCACCAAACCAACCTTACAAAGAGTACTGACAGATATTTTAGGAAGAGACAAAAATGACTACAACTTCAAGCACAAAAATAGAAAAGTACCAACAAGCAGAACAAGCAAGCAAAGGGAAAAAGTAGGTATTCTACAGTATCAAAGCAGCATTAATAAGATAAGCCTGTACATAACCATTATAACCATCAATGTAAATGGCTTTAACTCACCAAGCAAGAGAAGCAGACTGGCAGAGTGGGTCAAGAAACAAAATGCAACAATATGTTGCATATTAGAAACACATTTTTTTCCATTTATTTTTATTTTATTAAAATACAAATGTCAATCAGACAGTTTCAAGACACCTTAACCATACAGAGTCGATGAATTAATACATTGCAAACTGTTTTCATAGCGTTTTGGTATTGTACAAGGTGCATACATGAAATTATATTTACAGGTTTTTTTATAGCTGAATTATATCAAAGATTCAATAATTAT